>MCFE01000593.1:0-55000 GCA_002104905.1 Basidiobolus meristosporus CBS 931.73 | reverse complement strand
GGTCAGCTGGTAGGCAACTAGCCGGGGCGAGAAGGCGGTGATGTGGGTGGACGCAGCAGCAAGCTGCACCAGGTTGTTGATCTTGCCCAACGTCGACTGGGTTTCGGTGATGGTCAGGTTGAGGCTCTGGGCCTTTTCAATCACCGCCGGATCTTCCTTCCGGGCAGACCTTGGCGTATGTACAGAGTTCTTTCGACACACATTGTGCAAAAGCACCATCTCACTGTTGACGGCCTCCAGCTTCTCGCTCAGCGTGTGGTAGCTGATAAGCAAGGGGGATTTGGGGATCACCGGGACGTATTGGCCTTTCGAAACCTCATCGTCGCCCATCTGTGCCGGCACGAGATTTAATGGATCCACGCTCCCCTCTGGGACGATATGGATGTACGTTTGCTGCGGGAGGATCATGGTATTTGGTATGGACAGCGTGGTCGACTGGTGGGAATGGTAGTTGGGCGAGTCTGGCGGGGAGAATGTGTTCAAGTGAGGGGAAGTCGGTGGTGATATCCCGTTGAACATCTCATTCTCTGGGGACGTGGATGGCTCCGAATCCTCGAAACTCCAATCTTTGAATTGGTGAGAGTGAGCGTTAGTGACTGGCATCAGGACGGGGTGGATTGATTCGAACCATACCATGGCTTCCCCCTGCGATTGGTTGGAAGTGGTCATGAACAATGGCAAGTCTTTTCAAAGGCTTCGTTGCGACCATTCGTTTTCTGGGGGCGCTTGTTTGGTATCGGAACTCCACCTCGTTGGGAACGGCTTGTTCAGGCTGGTGGGTGCTCTGGTCGGCCAAACTTTGCGTTTCTATGTTCATCGAATGTGTCTGAACGATTGTCTGTGCCTCAGAGAGCGACCTCTGGCACGAGGCAAACAGGAGGTTGATCTGGCGCGGCTTCTTTATGACAACTAGGCGTATGGAAATAAGCGGCCATCCCAAAATACCAGGGTCGCCAACAACCGAAACGCCCCTTACCTTCTCTATCAAACACAACGGAACGCAGCTGCTTTGTGGCCACCTCCAGAACATTCAAGTACATGAAATATGCGTCCTACAGGGAGGACAGAGATATCAGTAAAGGGGTAACCAAAAGAGGAAACGCGGGACCTACTCCAAAAACGCCATCTCCCTGACAGGCCTCTGCCCTTTTAAGAAGCTGCTGTACCTCTTCCATCTAACACTGCTCAGGGAAAGAAAAGTAAGAGGCCTCCTAAGGAAAAGAAAAGAAAGAGGCCTCCCAAGGAAAAGAAGAGAAGAGAAAAGAAAAGAAAGAGGCCTCCCAAGGAAAAGAAGAGAAGAGAAAAGAAAAGAAAGAGGCCTCCGGTGGGTACGTTTCAAGGGTAAAGGTGAACTTGGTCAGGCTTGACGGAGTGCTTTCACCATAGATATAGCGGCGTAATGGAGGCAAACAGCTTGTTCTGCACTTCTGATACACAAACTGCTTAACTAGGCAGTGGTACAATATTGAATAGGAAAAACAATGGTATGACCTGACTCTTGTATGGTCCATAGAGGGAATTTCAATCAAATCTAATTATAAGGAGTCCCAATCATGGGGCAGAGGATGTTACGACAGTAATCAGACTATGCATAGGGTTTAAGCTTCCTAGTCGACCTTGTCGGAACCTGAATAAATCTCCTGGCAATCCAATCCGATTCAGCAAACAGGCCAATAAAGCGGGCCAATGCAGGCAGAGGAAATCAATGGATATAGTGGGATTGAGGCCAGCTAGATGGACGGGTGCTGGGTGCGTATTAGTCCAATCGTCATGTATATTGAGGTTGTGTGCATATTTGTTCAATCGACAAGGATTTGGAAGCAATATGAGCTTAAAAAGACCAGCAGCATCATTGTAAGGGTGCGGTGGTTTCTATCGAAGCCAACGAATAGGGCGCCCACCAGAATTCACTGATCATTCTAGATGAGTATTCCCAGATGCCACTTCCTTAAAAAAATCCCCGTATCATTTCCTAGTTAGGAAAATCAGTACAACATGTTCTTTCTATCCTTTCTCATGGTGGCATATAAGAAGCCTGCCGACTCTTGGGCCGCCCGGAGTCCCTTTTTCTAAGCATGGCCGAAGAAAAAGCTGACCATTCGATGGAAAAGGGCGCTTATGATTTAGAAGCCAACAGTTCGAAGAACTCGATCCACAGCTCGGATGATGATATATCCCACCTTGCCTTGAAGATGGGTGCCATCACCCCCGAGGTTGAGACCCGATGGGATCATTTTATGGTGTGGCTTTACCGTTTCAATCTCTTCCAACGAACCGCCATATTGGTCTTGCCGGTAGACTGTATATTCGGGCTTATTGCTGCGTTGGACTTCACAGTGTTTCGTCGGGTGAACATATCCGGGGTCACCCTGGGTTGGTGGTGCGTCTTCGCCATCATCCTGTGGTCCACCTTCTTCCTGTCGAGGGTCCTCATCCACGTCCTACCCAACCTGTTGGAGATGCTGCTCGGTGAGCTTACCTCGCTGGTGAAGCAGTACATGAACTACGTTCGACAGCTCCACAATTATATCTCTTTCCTTGTGTTTTGCATCGTCACCTGGGTTCTATTCGAGGCCGTCATAGCGACCACCAATGATTTCCGGTCCGACTGGCTCAAGAAAATATACATCGTTCTAATAGTGACCAGTGCGGCCGTCACCATCGAGAAGCTGTTTCTCCAGGTGATCGCGGTCAAATTCCACAAGGCATCCTATCAGGATCGCATCCTAATCAACCGCTATGCCATCAACATCATCAACAAACTGGCCGAGTTTACCAGGGAGCGCGAGAAGGAAATGCCAATCATCGATGATATGAGCTCGCACAGAAGACCCAAGTTCACCGTCTTCCGATTCCTCTCTCAGACCAAGAACGCCTTGGAGAAGACCACCTCGACGCTGGGCACCATCGCATCAGATATCGCCACCGGGGGCACCGACAAGGCGGAGCCCTTTCACGCCGTGCAAAGCTCGCACGATGCGCGAGTGCTGGCCAGACGGATTTTCGCCGCACTGTGCCCACCGGAAAAGAAGGCGATTACGGTCAGGGAGTTCAAGGAGGTGTTCCAGACCGTCGAGAGAGCCGAGCGGGCGTTCGTCTACTTCGATCAGTACTCGAAAGGCGACATAGTCCGGGATGACCTGATTCTCTCTCTCCAGGAGATCTACCAGGAAAAGCAAGCGCTGACCAAATCCCTCAAGGATCTGGACAAAGCAATAGGTAGTTTCGTGTGTAGATGCTGGTGATTTGCCCCGGGTTTCTGACTGCTTTTCTTTCCACAGCCAAGCTGGATTCCATTCTCATGGCCATTGTGTATGTGATCGTCGTTCTCGTGTTGGTGGCCTCGTTTGTCTCCAAGTTTGAAACATACATCGCTACCGCCGGTTCTATCCTGGTAGCTGTCAGCTTCATGACCGGATCCTCAGCCCAGGCAGTCTTCGAGAGCATCGTGTTCCTCTTTGTCCGCCATCCCTTTGACGTAGGTAAGTGGGCCAAGTTGAGTTGGTCATCGGATGTTTATCTAAGGCGTATCTAGGCGACCGGGTCAACATCGACGACAAATCCTACATCGTGAAGGAGATGGGGCTCCTGAGTACGGTCTTTGAAACTCCGGAAGGGACCGTGGTCATCATCCCCAACAACAGCATCTCCGGCTCTAGCATCGAAAACATCCGCCGTTCCGGCGATATCTCGGAGATTCTCCGGGTGCTGGTGGACAGCTCCACGACGATGAAGCAGATCCACCAACTCGAACTGAAGCTCGTCCAATTCCTCAACGAGTGTAGCCGGGAGTTCAAGAACGAAACCAAGATCACCCTGAGCGACTTTCCTGACCCTAGCCAGATGACGCTCGAGATCGAGGTCCCGTACAAAGGGAACTGGCAGAACGAGAGCGAGCACTCGAAGCGCCGAAACATGGTAAGCTCGGCCTTTCATCCTTCCCTCCCCGCACACCGACTAACCGGAAGCACAGTTCATGTTTGCTCTCAAGGACGCTGTCTCCAGCGTAGGGATCACCTATCATGGGGTCGGCTAGGGCTGTGCCGTCCGGAAATTGAGCAACTGCAAAGCTGGCCTAGGTTCCCATTTTCACCGAGTATAGATAGCATCCACCGAGACATCCAATAAATAGACAGTTAAAACCACGCCTCTGTTCCAAAACCCCGCCTCCGTTCCATGCTCGAAAGTTCAAAAAGCCGGTTTATTTTAATCTATTGGGTATTTACATTCTCGAGGATAAACGGTAGATAGCGGGGTGTCCTCGGGGGGGGGGTTAGAGCTTGATGTTTTCAAAACCGTCGTCGTCGTTGGTCCAGAGATGGGATTTCTTGGAGTATCTGATGGGGTCGTCGGGTTTCCGGTAGCTGACCCTCAGCTGTTTCTCTTTCCCGAACTCGAGCCTCTCGACACTGGCCCCCGGGTCGGGCTTGGCTTGGGAGAGCAGCCTCACCCCGTAGATCAGGGCGAAGATTCCCACCAGGATCAGGGAGAGCACCCATACCTCGTAGTTCGCCAGTTGGTTTAGGTAGATGATGGTGTTGATCAGACCCGTGGAGGTGTAGAATCCGAAGAAAATCGGGACGATCAACACCGAGTCGGCCAGCTTAAGCCCGGCGTTGAGGCAGTAGATCTAGGGGAAACAGGCCCGGTCGTAAGTAAGCCTAGCCTTTGACGGTCTGGGGGAGGGGGTCCGGGTGCTTACCTGCATGACGGATGTTATCACCAACCCCACCAGGATTAGGAAGGAAAGGCTGTCGGTGAATTGGTTGGTCTGTGTCATGGTGATGGTGAACAGTTTGACGCTGTGGTAATCGTTAGCAGTCAGGTCGTCGGGGGTAAATGCACTGGAACCTACCCGCTTTTCGCCAGCAACAGCGTCTGGCTGGCCACCAAGCCACCAATCCCCGCCATACACATGCCCAGGGTTTTCTCGAGCCTCCTCCGGCTGACCACGTACCCGAGCAGAGTCACGTGGCGATCGGCAGCTCCCTCCAGGCAATACTTCACGTAAAGCCCGGCGAGAAAGCCCACCAGGGTGATGAAGTCGAGGACGGAGAAGTAGACGATGAACACCGGCCGAAGATACAGGGATTTCAGTCGGTCCAGGGTCAAATCGTTTTCCGCTAGATCGTGGAATAGAGCACGTCAATGTCAAGGCACGCAACCAATCACGGGTTCCTCCCACCTACCATCCTCCCCGGTCCCTCTACCTCCCCACACAACAATCCAGACGACGCACAGGATCACCACCGCCGTCCCGTAGATGTCTTTCCGAGTGATGGGCGTTCCGACCAGCATCTTCGCGAAGAGGAAGTTGAAGATCAACGATACCGCGCCCAGGGGGGCCACCCACTGGGTCTTGAGATAATCTGGTAAACGGGGGGGGTCGGTTGGTAAGTAAAGGTCCTCCTGGGGAAAGAGGGAATGGGGAATGGGTGGACGCACTTAAGGCGATGGTGTTACCAAACATTTGACTCCCCGCGTAAAGGTATAGCCCGATGTGCCAATTCACCCGCAGGAACTCGTGCTTCTGGAGTTCCGTCGAAAGGGCTTCGTTGCGGGAGTGGTCTCGCTTCATGATGTTAAGACCCAAGGCGTTGAGGAAGGACGCGGCCAAGGATACGATGAAGCCGATAAGATAATCCGTGAAGGCTGGTACTATCGGGGCCATGATGGGTTGGTGGGTGTGTGTGTGTGGACGAAATCCTCGGTGGTGGTGGGGAGGGGGAGCCGCCTTTTTGTCCCCCGCCTCGGCTTTAAGGGAGATTTTCTCGTCGGCGGAGAGGAGAATTTGCTGGATGGTTGGGTGACCACCACATGCAGCCGGCATCCACATCGGAGTGCTCGGTCCTGGCAGTAATGATGCCTCGTTACTCCGCACGAGTGAGTGCTGCAATGCGAGGCAATGGTTGGAGTTGGCCTGCATCCGATGGCTGTGTACCACTCCGTCCACGGTGATTTGATGTCGACCTTGCGGGGAATAACCTCACTTCCTCGATCGGACGTACGCCACGGCGAATAGGCCTATCTGGTAACCGATCCTCCCTGCTCACTGGAATAACCGATGGCCTATACCTTGAAGCCAAATGGGTGCGATGTGGTGTGGTGTGGCGTGGTGCGGTACGCATGGTGTTTCATCTACTGTCCGGGCACAAACAGTCATTGAGATCTTAAGCCTCTCCCAGTGTTTTCTCAGCGCATGGCTTCCGTACCACATACCCATCGATTTACCTGCCGCTAGTGTGTTGGACTTCGTCTTCGGAACGCCATCCATCCGTCCATCGAACATCCCGGGGGGGGCCACTGGCTGGTTGGCCCTTGTGAAGTCCACGGTAGATGCCTACGCCTCCCCTCGTCTCATGAATGGTGATCGATCTTGGGAACTAACCCCCCCGCTTACTATTCCTTTTCCGTCCCCAACACTCAGACCCATCCAGTTACAGAACCTTGCCTCTGATGGATTGACGGGATCCCGTTGGCAGGATGCGCCAAACAGGTGCTCATCATACAGGCCTTGATCCATTCTTTCGTAAGCGCCTGGGTGTGCGAGTAGCAGTAGTGCAGCTGTGTACCCCTGAAACCACATCTACACCCGATTTATCACGCCCATGGTGTGACGGGTCGGTATAAGAAAGCAGTGTTCAGGTTCTCCTCCCCAACTCCCGGCTGGCATTGATGAGATGGATATGGGGCCTGGTTACCCTGCTACCCGGGTTTGCCACAGGAGTGGGTGGTATTTTTTTTGGTACATTTGCCATCCCTTCCATTGGTCAATCCCATCCTCATCATATCAATTGCTTCACCATGAGCCTGGATCACCATCCAAGTGGCAGAACTTTTGCCCTCAGTTGCTGGGTCCCTTCATACTCTCAGATCCTCCTGGTCAACCAAACAGCCAAGCTACCAATGATGGGGGGGGTGGTTCATTTACTATTGGGATGATTGATTGAAAAGTGAGATCTTTCTGGGCTTAATGCCAACTAATAGGCATCCAGTATATACATGTACATATATTCCACTTGTTCTAAAGAAGGATCCTTTCCTGGGCAATGTATATTTAGGGGAATCACAGCCAGTGAGTTTCTCCAGTGAGATATTGATAAGCCAGGAAATTTGTATCTCCTGGCAAGTGGCTTGCCAGGTGGGGCTGGGATGCAAAGTATGTACATGGGACAGCAAGAGAAATGTTAACCTTTGTATTGTTGCAGGACTCTAGGGAGTATTGTAAGTGATCTGGGGAGCTCAAATAATTGCATGATACACACTTTTTGTTTGATTCAGGTCAGACAAAGCACTTCTACTTTAAGGAGCCTTTGCAAACCCAATGGTAAGAGTGTCTCAGGGAAAGTCCCATGTGTTGATATTCTTGTCAGTGTTGTGAAAATTTGGGATTCCACGTGAATATTCACCTAACTTAGTCACTTGGATCATTACCTTCAAATCCTGGAAAATACTGACCAAATTCCTTGTCAGGATTTACTTGGAATATTTTCACTAAAATATCAGGTACCTAGAACATGAAAATTAGATAAACTGTCCAAACAGCCCCAAACTTTGCACACATGCTCTTGGGGTGTTCCCAAACCTATTCTACAACCTTGTTATGCCAAGACCATGTAAAAGTACAAATTCTGCTTTTACATTCAATAGATCATTAACTGAAAGCCACAAAATCTACTTGTTCTCCCAATTGCTTCCAACATCTCCATGACTCTTACAACAGATTATGAGCCCCAAGCTGTCACTCTCTGCAATGTCTACTACCGCTAGTACTGGAATTTCTATGACCACAAACAAGGATTCTCAGATGCAGTACATTGGCTCTGGAGCATCTCAACACTTTACACACCAAAAAGAATTTTACCCAATACCAAGAAATTCCAATTAAGAAGGTATTCATGGGTGACAATAGAACACTTGATGCTGTGGGAGAAGGACCTATCCAGTCAAGCCTTAGAAACAGTGAAGGAAGCCATACACTACCTTCAAAGAAGTACTCCATGTACCAGAAATAGCCAAGAACCTACTATCTGTAAGCAAGGCCACAGCAGAAGGACTCAGTTTCAGCTTTGACAGTTCTGGATGCAGGATCACTGATCAAAATGGCACCCAAATTGCTTTGGGTATCAGAGAGCAGAATCTTTACAAGTTGACTTATATTCCATCATATCTGGAAGCCAATATAAGTAACTTAAATGAAGACACAAATGCATTGGCACAGGAGATTTGGGCTCATCAGTTCTGATAATTGTGCAAAAAGATCAAAGATCAGCTAATTTCTGGAGTAAAAATTGATCCCCCAGCTAATTTGGAGCACTGTGAAGCCTGCCTATATGGGAAACAAGCCAGACAGCTGTTCAAGAGCTTTGGGTTAATCAAAAATAAGAAACAATTAGATCTAATTCACTCAGATCTGTGTGGACCAATGCCAAATTTATCCTCAGGTTGGATGAGTTATTTAATCACTTTTATTGATGATTATACAAGATACATGTGGGTCTACCTCATAGAGAGAAAGGAAGAAGCTCTACCTAAGTTTAGGGAGCTTAAAGACATGTTGGAGAGAGAAACTGGTGAAAAAATCAAGAAAATATGCTCTAACAATGGAGGAAAGTATATCTCAAAACTCTTCATCCACTTGTGCTAAGTTCATGGGACAAAGCAAGATACTACTGCACTATACTCTCACAGCAAAATTGAGTATCACAATGTGCAAACAGATCAATAATTGATATGTCAAGATCTCTGATTCATGATCAAAAATTATTCTATGAATCTTGGGTGGAATTAGTTGCTGCAGCTGTATACCTTAAAAATAGGAGTTAAGACTGAATACTCTGTGATTTTACTCCATTTGAATCATGGTATGAATACAGGTCTAGTGCAAAACATCTAAAAATATCTGGGTGTAGAACATATGCCAAGAAACTGCCTTGAAATCAGTCACAATTTGAACCAAAAAGTGTGAAATGCTTATTTTTAGGCTACTGCAAAGAGAGTAAAGCATACAGACTCTATAATACCAAGGCAAAGAAGCCAATCAAGTCCAGGGATGTGTTGATTAGGTCCAGGGATGTGGTGCTTGATGCAGACTCAAAGTTTTCACAAAAATGACATCCAATGATGACAAAAATCTGATCTCAAGTCCACCAATTGTCAGGATTAAATCAGAGCAAAACAATGAAAGTTTTTTCACTCCAGAGGACTCTAAAACTGTGATTCAGCCAGAATCAGTGTCCAGGATTTTTCAGAAGTGATCATTCCAGTATCTAATGCCTGGAGATCCAATTGGACAAGAAATAGCCCAAACTACTATATCAATGAGGGTACATACTTAGCCTATGCCTATTCAGTCCATATTGATGAGCCCCAGACTGTAAAAGAGGCCCTAAATAGCCCTCAGACAAAGCTTTGGAGATCTGCAATGACTGAGGAATATAAGGCCCTGATGGAAAATCAAACTTGGGACTTAGTCAAATTACCAATTAACCAAAAATCAATTGGATGCAGATGGGTCTTCAAGACAAGATACAAGGCTGATGGTTTAACTGAAAGATACAAAGCAAGACTTATGGCCAAAGGATACTCTCAAACAAAAGGACTTGAATATACTGAGATCATTGCACTTGTAGCCAAGTTTAATATCATAAGATCAATATTGGCTATTGCAGCCAAATAAAAGTTTTTTATACATCAAATAGATGCAAAAACCTCATTTTTGAATGGAGAACTTTATGAGGACATGATATAGACCAGCTTGATGGGCTTGTTGACCAAGATAACTCCTGTTTAGCCTGCAAGCTTAAAAGGTCTCTATATGGGCTCAAACAATCAACAAGAGCCTGGAATTTCAAAATAGATTCTCATTTGAAATCTTTGAATTTGAAAGGAGTAATGCTGACTATAGCATATACTATAAGCCAGATAGAGCAAATCCAGTTCTTTTAGCTCTATATGTGGATGATCTTATTACAGCTACCAATAAACTAGAAACATTCAAAGAGACCAAATCCAGCCTAACCAATGTGCTCAAGATGCCCAATCTAGGAGGACTCAGTTACTACTTAGGCATGAAGTTCTCCATAGACAGAAGTACCCAGACTATCACCCTAAGCCAATCCAAGTATATTCAAGATATACTAAAGGAGTACCAAATGGATGACATTAAGCTAGCAGCTACCTCAGTGGAGACATGTTGTAGGAGTTTTGGAGATATTGGAAGTGATTGGGAGGACAAGTAGATTATGTGGTTTCACTTAATGATTTATTGAATGTAAAAGTAGTATTTATACTTTTATATGGTCTTGACATACCTAACATTTAGAATAGGTTAAGGAAGGTCCCAAAAGCATATGTGCAAAGTTTGGAGCTATTTGGACAGCTTATTTGATTTTCATGTTCTGAGTATCTGGTAACTTGTTGAAAATTTTCTAAGTAAATGCAAAAATGAACTTAGTCAGTATTCCCTAGGATTTGAAGGTAATGATCTATATGACTAAGTTAGGCTAATATTCAGGTGGAATTGCAAGTTTTCAACACTCCAACTCAGCTGAATGCTCATACTGACTAGTCCTAATTTGACCTAAGATATTCAAGCTTGTCTCTAGCAGATGGTTTGCCAAATATGTCTGCAATCATTTCATCTGAGAGACAGTAAGCCAAGCTAACTAAGTTATTCTCTATAGCTTCACATATGAAATGATGTCTAATATCTATGTGCTTAGTTCTGGCATGAAAAGTTGGATTTGTACCTAATTATATAAATCCTAAATTATCATGAAATAAAGTAACAGGCATTTTTTGACATAAGCATAAATCTAAAAAAGCTTTCTTAACTACATTGCTTCTTTTGTAGCTTCACAGGTTGCTATGTACTCTGCCTCTGTGGTGGAGAGTGTGACAGTTGGTTGCTCTCTTGAGTTCCATGAAATTGCTCCTTGACAGTAAAGAAAGGTGTATCCTGTGGTGGATCTTCTGTCTTTTAAGTTTTGTCCCCTATCAGCATCAGAGTATTCCACAAGATCCTGTTCTGAATCCTTATAAGTGAATTGTAAGTGCATATCAGCAGTTCCTTTTAGATATCTAAAAATTTGCTTAACTGCTGCAATATGATTAGATCCATAGTTCTGATTATGTTTGCTGACAACTCCCACTGAATATGAGATATCTGGACATTTTCCAAGCATAATATACATCAGATTGCCTTCCATATACTGATAAGGAAAGTCAGGGCTTTCAAATGGCACTAAGCTCTCTTGATTTAGTTGAGTTTTGACCAAGTTAAAATTTGTCTACATTGGGGTGGCTGCCAGTTTACAGTGATATATTTGGTACTTGTTTGGTATATCTTGAGTATACTTGGATTGGCTTGGGGTGAAAGTCTGGGTACTTCTGTCTATGGGGAACTCTATCCCTAAGTAGTAACTGAGTTCTCCTAGATTGGATATCTTGAACTCTTTAGATAGGCTGGGTTTAGTCTCTTCCAATGTTTCTAGGTTATTGGTGGCTATAATAAGATCATCCACATATAGAACTAATAGAACTGGATTTGCTCTATTTGGCTTATAGTATATACTATAGTCAGCATTACTCCTTTTTAAACTCAAATACTCCAAATGAGAATCTATCTTACAATTCCAGGCTCTTTGTGATTGTTTGTCACCCTATAGAGATTTTTTAGGCTTACAGACCAAATGGGAGTTATCTTAGTCAACAAACCCCTTGGGCTGATCCATATACACATCCTCATTGAGTTCTCCACTTAAAAATGCAGGTTTTAAATCCATTTGATGTATAAAAAACTTATATTTTGCTGCAATAACCAATATCAATCAAGTATAGTTTTCCATCAGTGCCTGATATTCCTCAGCCATTGCAGATCTCCAAAACTCTGACTGCAGGATATTCAGGGTCTTGTTTACAGTCTGGGGCTCATAAATGTGGACTGAATAGGCATAGGCTATGCTGTACCCTCATTGATTTGGTAATTTGGGCAATTTCTTGTCTGGTTGGATATCTGGGCATTTGATACTGGAATGTCCATTTCTGGGATATTCCTGGGCACTGAGACAGGCTGAACCACTGTTGTAGAGTCCTCTAGAGTGAGAGTTTTGCATTGTTTTGCTCTGATTCTATCCTGACCATCAGGGGACTTGAGATTAGATTTTTGTCATCATCTGATATTACTTTTTGTAAATATCTTGAGATTTCATCAAGCAACACACCCCTGGACTTGATTAACTTCTTTGCTTTGGTATTGTAGAGCTGGTATGCCTTACTCTCATTGGGGTTGCCCAAAAATATGCATTTTACACTTTTTGGCTCAAAATTAGACTGATTTCTGGGCAGTTTCTTGGCATATGCTGTAAACCCAAATATTCTTAGATGTCCTGTACTTGGTCTATATCCATTCCATGCTTCAAATGGAGTAGAACCACAAAGTATTCTGTTATAACTCCTATTTTTAAGATATACAGCAGTGGCAACTGATTCCACCCAAAAATCAAAGGATAATTTTTGATCATGGATCATATATCTTGCCATATTAATTATTGATCTGTTGGCACATTCTGCTACTCCATTTTGCTGTGGGGAGTATGGTACAGTAGTCTCTTGCTTTATCCCATGAATTTTGCAGAAGTGGATGAGGAGTTTTGAGGTATATTCTCCACCATTGTCAGAGCGTATTTTCTTGATTTTTTCACCAGTTTCTCTCTCCACCATGACTTTAAATTCCCTGAGCTTAGACAGAGCTTCTTCCTTTCTCTCCATGAAGTAGACCCACATGTATCTTGTATAATCATCAATAAAAGTGATTAAATACTTCATCCTGCCTAAGGATATATTTTGCATAGGTCCATACAGATCTGGGTGAATTAGATCTAATTTTTTCTTAGTTGTGATTAACCCAGAGCTCTTGAACAGTTGTCTGGCTTGTTTCCCATATATGCAGGCTTCACAGTGCTCCAAATTAGCTGGGGGATCAATTTTCACTCCAGAAATCAGCTGATCTTTGATCATTTTACGCAAATAATCAATATTGATGTGCCCAAATCTCCTGTGCCAAAGCATTGGTGTTTCTTCATTTAAGTCACTTACATTGGCTTCCAAATATGATGGAATGTAAGTCAACTTGTATAGATTCCAATCCCTGATACCCAAAGCAATATGGGCACCATTTTGATCAGTGATCCTGCCTCCAGAATTGCCAAAACTGAAACTGAGTTCTTCTGCTGTAGCCTTGCTTACAGATAGTGGGTTCTTGGCTATTTCTGGTACATAGAGTACTTCTTTAAAGGGCAGTGTATGGCTTCCTTCAGTGCTTCTAAGGTTTAATTGGATAGGTCCTTCTCCAACTGCATCAAGTGTACCATTGTCACCCATGAAAACCTTCTTGTTTGGAGTTTCTTGGTAATGGGTAAAAAGTTTTTTTGGTGTGTAAGATATTGAGATGCTCCAGAGTAGATATACTGCGTTTGAGAATCCATGTTTGTGGTCATATTCAGTGCTGATATGAATAGTCTACCTTCAGCTGTTGCAGCATTTCCATAATCAGGCGTCTTTTGCTGAATATTTCTCTTATTAAGCAACCGGTGTAGTGGGGTGACAGTGACACCAACTGACAGATGTGCTCATTCCCTTATTTTCTACTTCCCTATATCTCTACTACACTTATTTTAGTTTTATCCCATTTGTCTTACCCATTCAGTACTATCTCATAAGCCAGTTGACTATCACACCTGCTTACCTTATTGCATAAGTTACCCCTCACTTTATGTAAGATTACTAGCTATAAGTACTTCTATATTAGGCAAGTACCCGCGCCAGTACCTGTGACACATGATCAGCCCGTGTCACCATCCCTACCATTTCCATAACATATACGGTATCCCATGTTACAAAGGTTTCAGAATACTGATTCCTGATTGGTTGGATGTGCTGTGCCTCTTAGAACCTTCCGGCACCTACTTAGAACATTCTTAGGTCATTCTGATGTCATTAAGATTTCTACTGATCTCCGGAACCTTCTGGAACACCATGATTAGTAATCACTTAGCCAGTGAGAAAAGTATATAAGGGAGGCTATCCCTCAACAATAAATCATCATCCCTTTTATCAATATACCAACTTGTTGATTAGTGTGATCACTGCTACCTGCTGCTACCTGAACTTCCAACCCCAGACCACAGGACACTCCCAGGAAACCGTGCTGACAGCCAACTGACCTTGGAGGCACTACTTGTGAGGAATACTCAGAGTAGGTATCTTTTATTATATTTGATTCTTTCCCAAGTTTGTTGTTGTACAGGCAAAGATACTTTTCTGTCTTTGTAACTATTGACCACAGCTGCATTCTTATCAAGTCCCTGCTGGTGGAGTTTACAGTTGTTTTGACTTTGGAGGCTTTAGTACATTGTCATCTCAAAGGACACTGAACCCAGCACATACTTTTGTTAAGACGCCAGCTAAGTTGGGGATTGTAGCTCAATAGTTTTCCCTTGACAAGCTTGTGGCTTTATTCCCCTTCACATTAGATTAGAGACAGAACCCAAGTAGTCCTAGCAAGCTTTTGCCAGAGGTTATTGCACCCAGTGAACACCCCACACACAAAACACTTGAGAAGTGTTGGATGTATCTCTCCCTTGGACCTATACACCACCACACCGGTCTGAGGTGTGTCATTTCCATTTGCATTAGATGCAAAGCAGGTTGCTGTTGCCTTTGAATGCTCTTGGGTACCTTCTTTTTGGTTTATCATTGCTTATTAAAAGATCTTTTCTTCCTTCTTATTGGTGCTTGATTTTCTTAATTCTTTATCCAAGAGCCTTCCATTACATAATTTGAGATCAAATCTTCAGTTCTGGACTCTAGGGCTGATACAAGGCCCTTAAAACTGTCTGCCAGGCTATTCAGAATGGTAACTATCACATCCTCATCAATAGTTGGCATGCCCATAGATTCTATCTGATCCACCAGCAGGGTAATTCTATCAATTAGTTTTTTCATTTCTTGTCCTGGCTGCACTTTCTTGGTAAAGAATTTTCATCTCAGATATATTTTCTTAGCAGCTGAACAGGACTGGTAGGTGTCTTTTGATGCCTTCCAGGCATTCTTTACCATCTTTGCCCTTCAGCATTGAATTTGCAATTTGTCTTTAACATTAAGGCAAATGCTGTTACAGGCACTTTGTTCTTTCTTCTGATACTTCAGGGATTCCTCTACAATGCTTTTAGAGGGGAATTCTTCTTCCATGACAATATCCCAAAGGCCTCTTGCTTGTAGCAGCTTCTTCATCTTCCCTTCAACACTTGGTAGTTAATTCTATCCAACTTTTTGGCAGAGGGAAAGATTTGGGTAATAGCAGTAGTAGATATTGCAGAGAGTGACAGCTTGGGCTGATAACCTGTTGTAAGAGTCTTGGAAGTATTGGAAGTGATTGGGAGAGCAAGGTGAGTATGCAGCTTTCACTTAATGATTTATTGAATGTAAAAGTAGTATTTACACTTTTACATAGTCTTGGCATGACAAACATGTAAAGTGTTTAAAAGTCTTGGAGATATTGGAAGTGATTGGGAGGACAAGTAGATTATGTGGCTTTCATTTGATGATTTCTTGAATGTAACAGTAGTATTTATACTTTGACATAATCTTGGGATTACAAGAGCACAGAATAAGTTAAGGAAGGTTCCAAGAACATGTGTGCAAAGTGTGGGGCTGTTTGGACAAGTTTGAGAATTTTCATGTTCTGAGTACCTGGCAGTTTGGTGAAAATTTTCTAAGTAAATTGCAACAAGGAATTTGGTCAGTATTCTCTAGGATTTGAAGGTAATGATCCAAGTGACTAAGCTAGGTTAATACTTGGGTGAAATTACAAACTTTTACAACCCTCCCGCTCAGCTAAATGTTCACACTGACTAGTTGCAATTTTGACCTAAGATATACTAACTTATCACTAGCTAATGGTATGGTAAATATGTTGGCAATCATTTCATCTGAAGGACAGTAATCTAAGCTAACTAAGTTATTCTCTATAGCATCACATATGAAATGATGTCTAATATCTATGTGCTTAGTTCTAGCATGAAAAGTTGGATTTCTACCCAATTGTGTACATTCTTGATTATCTTGAAATAAAGTAATAGGCATTTTTTGACATAGGCCTAAGTATGTAAAAAGCTTTCTTAGCCACACTGCTTCTTTTGTAGCTTCACAGGCTGCCATGTCTCTGCCTCTGTGGTAGAAAGTGCTAGAGTTGGTTGCTTTCATGAATCCATGAAATTGCTCCTTCAGAGTAAAGAAAGGTGTATCCTGTGGTGGATCTTCTGTCCTCCAAGCTATATACCCAAGCAGCATCAGAGTATCCCACAAGATCCTGTTCTGAGTCCTTATAAGTGTATCTTAAGCAGATATCAGCAGCTCCTTTTAGGTATCTAAAAATCCACCTGACTGCTGCAAAATGATCAGATCCATAGTTCTGATTATCTTGGCTGACAGTTCCTACTGAATATGAGATGTATGGATGCGTTCAAAGCATGATATACATCAGACCTCCCACCATAGATTGCTAAGAAAAGTCAGGGCTTTCAGATGGCACCAAGCTCTCTTGATTTGATCATGTTTTGACCAAGTTAAGGTTTGTCTCAATTGGAGTGGCTGCTGGTTTACAGTCATCTGTTTGGTACTTCTTTAGTATATCTTGAATATGCTTGGATTGGCTTAGAGTGATAGTCTGGGTACTCCTGTCTATGGAGAACTTAATCCCTAAGTAGTAACTGAGCTCTCCTAGATTTGGCATCTTCAATGTTCTAGATAGGTTGGATTTAGTCTCTTCCAATGTTTCTAGGTTATTGGCAGCTAAAATGAGATCATCAGCATATATAGCTAATAGAACTGGATTTGCTCTATCTGGCTTATAGTATATACTATAGTCAGCATTACTCCTTTGAAACTCAAAGATTCCAAATAAGAATCTATCATACAATTCCAGGCTCTCAGTGATTGTTTAAGTCCATATAAAGACTTTTTGAGCTTGCAGACCAAATGGGGGTTATCTTAGTCAGCAAACCCATCAGGCTGGTCTATATACATGTCCTCATCAAGTTCTCCATTCAAAAATGCAGTTTATACATCCATCTCATGAATAAAAAACTTATATTTGGCTGCAATAGCCAATATTAATCAAATGGAATTAAACTTAGCTACTGGTGCAAAGGTCTCAGTATAGTCAAGTCCGCTTGTTTGAGAGCATCCATTGGCCACAAGTCTTGATTTGTATCTTTGGATTGTACCATCAGCATTGTAGAATGTCTTAAATACCCAACTGCATCCAGTTGATTTTTTGTTGATTGAAAATTTGACTAAGTCCCAAGTTCAATTTTCCATCAGGGCCTGATATTCCTCAGTCATTGAAGATCTCCAAAACTCTTTCTGAGGGTAACTTAGGGCCTCTTTACAGTCTGGGGCTAATTAAGATCAACTGAGTAGGCATAGATTAAAAATGTACTCTCATTAATATGGTGACTTGTGCTCTTTCTTGTTTCAATATGATCTCTGGGCATTTGGTACTGGAATGGTCACTTCTGAGATATTGTTAAGCACAGACTAAGGCTGAATTACAGTTGTAGAGTCCTCTACAGTGAAAAAACTTCTTTGCTTTGCTCTGATTCAATCCTGACAACTGGTTGACTTGGGACTAGATTTTTGTCATCAACTGGTGTCATTTCTTGCAAAAATTTTATATTTTTGGCAAACAACACATCCCTGGACTTGATTAGCTACTCTGCTTTGGTATTGTAGAGTCTGTATGCTTTAATATCATTGCAGTAGCCCAAAAATATGCATTTTACACTTTTTGGCTCAAATTTTAACTGATTTCTGGGCAGTTTCTTAGCATTTGCTGTACACCCAAATACTCTCAGATGTTCTGCACTTGGCCCATATCCATGCCATACTTCAAATGGAGCACAATCATAAAATATTCTGTTATAACTCCAATTTTTAAGGTATACAGCTGTTGCAACTGACTCCGCCCAAAAATCATAGGAAAATTTTTGATCATGAATCATAGATCTTGCCGTATCAATTATTGATCTATTTGCATGTTCTGCTACTCCATTTTTCTGTGGGAGCTTGGTACAGTAGTCTCTTGCTTTATCCCATGAATTTTGCAGAAGTGGATGAAGAGTCTTGAGTTATATTCTCCACCATTATCAGATTGTATTTTCTTGATTTTTCACCGGTTTCTTTCTCCACCATGGCTTTAAACTCCCTGAGCTTAAATAGAGCTTCTTTTTTTTTCTCCATGAAGTAGACCCATGTGTATATTGTAAAATCATCAATAAAAGTGATTAAATACCTCATCCCATCTAAGGAAAAATTTGCATAGGTCCACACAGATCTGAGTGAATTAGACCTAATTTTTTCTTAGTTTTGATTAGCCAAGAGCTCTTGCACAGTTGTCTGGCTTTTCCCATATATGCAGGCTTCACAGTGCTCCAAATTAGCTGGGGGATCAGCTTTTAATCCAGAAATTAGCTGATCTTAGATCATTGTGCACAAAAAATCAAAATTGATGTGCCCAATTCTCCTGTGCCAAAGCATTGGCATTTCTTCATTTAAGTTACTTATATTGGCTTTCAAATATGATGGAATATAAATCAACTTGTATAGATTCTGATCTCAGATACCTGAAGTAATATGGGAACCATTTTGATCAGTGATCTTGCATCCAGATTGTCAAAGCTGAAACTGAGTCCTTCTGCAATGGGCTTGCTTACAGATAGTAGGTTCTTGGCTATTTCTGGTACATAGAGTACCTCTTTAAAGGTCAGTGTATGGCTTTCTTCACTGCGTCTAAGGTTTACTTGGATAGTTCCTGCTCCCACTGCATCCAGTGTTCTATTGTAACCCATGAAAACCTACTAAATTGGAATTTCTTGATATTTGGTAAAAAGTTCTGTTTGGTGTCTAAAGTGTCAAGATGCTCCAGAGTCAATATATCATTTCAGGAATCCTTGCTTGTGGTCATATCTTGTGCAGACATGAATAGTCTATCTTCATTTGTTGCAGCATTTCCATAACTAGACTTCTTTTGGTGATTATCTCTCTTTTTGAGACACTGATCTAATGTGTGTCCTTTCATCTTGCAGTAGTTGCCAAACAGGTTGCTATTGACCTTTTAAGGTCTTGGGTACCTTCTTTGCTGGTTATCATTGCTTATTAAAGCATTTTTTTCTTCCTTCTTATTGGCGCTTGATTTTCTTGATTCTTCATCTAGGAGCCTTCCATATACATAGTTTAATTGCAAATTGTCAATTCTGGACTCTAGGGCTGATACAAGGTCCCAAAACATGTCTGTCAGGCTTTTCAGTGTGGTTATTATCACATCCGCATCAGTAGTTGGTACACCCACAGATTCCATCTCATCTACCAGCAGGGTAAATCTGTTAATTAGATTTTTCATTTCTTTTCCTGGCTGCATCTTTGTAGTAAGGAATTTTTGTCTGAGATACATTCTATTAGCAGCTTAACATGACCAGTAGGTGTCTTCTAATGCCTTCCAGGCATTCTTTGCTGTTTTTGCTCTATAGCATTGATTTAGCAATTTGTCTTTAACATTAAGGCAAATGCAGTTAAAGGCACTTTGTTCTTTCTCCTGGTACTTAAAGGCTTCCTCTGCCATGTTTTAGGCAGGCATTATTCTCCCACAACAATATCCCAAAGGCCTCTTTCTTGTAGCAGCATCTTCATCATCACCTTCCACACTTGGTGGTCAGATCCATTGAACTTTTCAGCAGAGGGAAAATTCCAGTAATACAGTAGTGACATGATATGTTCTTGGCACTACAAGCATATAGAATAAGTTAAGGAAGGTCCCAAGTGCATGAGTGCAAAGTTTGGGGCACTTTGGACAACTTTGAGAATTTTCATGCTTGGTGTACCCGGCAGTTTGGTGAAAATATTCTAGTAAATCTGTGGTAATGGAAAGTATTCCATTACTACAATATCTCTAAACCAATATTGCACTCATTTCTTTATTTTGCTTTTTGCTATTGTAACACACAAGAGAAAGATCAAGAATTTCCAACTTTGAAGAGTAAATGCTCCAGACCCTGACAAGCAATCCACCCAAGAATAGTATGTCATACAGAACACGTAGTAGCCAACACATGTTTCAAATTACAGCTCATTTGAAGCAGTACTTAAGGAGTTATGACCAAAAGAGTCCAACTATTATATATACTATGCCTTATTGCTAGGATTACTATGGTGACTTTGATTGCGTGTAACTTTTGAACCAGCCAGTCAAATCACGTGAAATTTTCACAGGTGCTGCGCCTATGTCCGATCTGCGCCACTGCAAAATTTTAGCTTCGTATCACGTGTATTGCTTGCGCAATCGTCCAAAAACTTTGATCCTTCAAAATTTTCATATATATGACTTCCCCAGCTGAAAAATAAAGGGAGAGCCTCTCTTTCCAGAATCTCCACACTACGATTACAAGTTTAAAGGTTATAAGACTTCCCCTGCATCACTTGCACTGTTGAGTATTCTGACTTTGATCAGTACTACATCAGTAAAGAGACTGCAAAGCTCACAAGAATCCAATCTAAGTTCTACAAGAAACTACCACTTTTCTGTTGGAAAAGTCCCCTCTAAGAAAACCCTTTACTCTAAAGACACCCCTTTAGACACCCCTTTAGACACCCCTTTAGGTCTAAAGACCCCTTTAGAGACCCCTTTAAGAAACCCCTTTACTCTAAAGAAGCCCCTTTAGGCACCCCTTTAGTGTAAAGTCCACTTTAGAGACCACTACAAGAAGCCCCTTTACTCTAAAGACACCCCTTTAGACACCCCTTTAGGTCTAAACACCCCTTTAGAGACTTCTACAACACACCCCTTTAGGTTAAAGGGGAGTTCAGAATTTCCATATTAGGAAATATTTTCTCAGAAAGGAAAGTGACTTCCAAATAAGGAAAAGTTACTATAAAAGTAAATAAGCCCATTAGTTGACAGAAGGTCAGAACACTGCTGTAGAAGTGATAAACACTGCCTACAGTATATTTTGAGCCCAAGATTGAGGAAATTAGTGAAAGTTATATCTTCTATTGGTATATCAAACTCCCAATAAACTATTTCAGTATTAACATACTGGAAGTTGTAGTATATTGTTGATTAGCCTCTACATTGTAGAACAAGCCCCAAACTAATCATAATACAACACAACAAGAATTTGGTGGAGGACCTGGGTAGTTTGAACCTTTCACTATACAAGCATCAAGAAATGTTACAAGAATGACCAATACACCACTCCCAGAATTAATAGCCACTTTTAAAGGTGCCATTCCAGTAAAATTCTCAGGAGAGAATGTTACTGAGTTTCTAGAGGAGTTTAACGATATAGCTGCAGCATTTGAGCTATCACACAAGAACAAAATCCAGTTGTTTCCCTTTCTCTGTGAAGTTGAAGTATCAAGATTCTTACAAAGTTTGGACCCATTTAAGATATCTGTTGGTGCTAACTATAACTGGGACACTGCTCAACAAGCTATTTTAGCTGAGTACCAAAAAGAAGCACAGTTTGTTACACTAAATGAGCTAGAAATGCCTTACGACAAGACCCAACCCTTGCAGAAGTACATTCAAAAGTTTGAGTCAAAAGCAAGGCATGTTGAAGCAGCTATTGGAATTCCAAGATTTTATCAAAGAAACTATTTTCTGATGAATATGCCTCCTGAAATACGTAATGCCATTAGCCACCAAGTTCAGGCTACAAGCTCCTACGACAATGTTAAACAAATGGTGTTAAACTATCAATCAGGGAGACAAGTCATGGATTCCATTAATATTCAAATGAAGATTTCCACTCCAGCTAAACAAATTCTTCATCGTACAAATAACCCACAAAGTGATCAGGTTAATGAATTGATTGATGCATTAGGAAAACTGATGCTTAAGTTGGACTCTCAAAGTGTACCATCATCAAGCATCAACAAGGCAAGACCAGAAAATCCCAAAACAACCAGTAATTATCCACAGCAAACCAAATATTGTGTGTACTGTGAATCTGCTGAGCATAGCCGTTATGGTTGTCAAATATTGAATATTGATATTGACAGTCATAAGGTTATGATTGATTGTTATGGGAAGATCTGTGATATTGCTGGAAACCCCTTGCCTATCAACAGAGGTTATGGTGGAATGAGGTCCTATGTACTTACTCAAGAAGAATCAAGTAAAAGCACCAAGACATCAAATTTCATACAAATCCAAAAGACTGCAGAAATTCCAAGCAATGAACGTTACGTACTCACAATATCAGATCCATCAGGGCAGGTCCAAGAATATCTAATGGAAAAAGAGGAAGTTGAAGAGTTTAATTGCCTTATTGATAAGAGAAAGTATGTTTCTACAGAGAGCCTCTCTTTCCAGAATCTCCACACTACGATTATAGGTTTAAAGGTTATAAGACTTCCCCTGCATCACTTGCACTGTTGAGTATTCTGACTTTGATCAGTACTACATCAGTAAAGAGACTGCAAAGCTCACAAGAATCCAATCTAAGTTCTACAAGAAACTACCACTTTTCTGTCGGAAAAGTCCCCTCTAAGAAACCCCTTTACTCAAAAGACACCCCTTTAGACACCCCTTTAGTCTAAAGACCCCTTTAGAGACCCCTTTAAGAAACCCCTTTACTCTAAAGAAGCCCCTTTAGGCACCCCTTTAGTGTAAAGTCCACTTTAGAGACCACTACAAGAAGCCCCTTTACTCTAAAGACACCCCTTTAGACACCCCTTTAGGTCTAAACACCCCTTTAGAGACTTCTACAACACACCCCTTTAGGTTAAAGGGGAGTTCAGAATTTCCATATTAGGAAATATTTTCTCAGAAAGGAAAGTGACTTCCAAATAAGGAAAAGTTACTATAAAAGTAAATAAGCCCATTAGTCAACAGAAGGTCAGAACACTGCTGTAGAAGTGATAAATACTGCCTACAGTATATTTTGAGCCCAAGATTGAGGAAATTAGTGAAAGTTATATCTTCTATTGGTATATCAAACTCCCAATAAACTATTTCAGTATTAACATACTGGAAGTTGTTGTATATTGTTGATTAGCCTCTACATTGTAGAACAAGCCCCAAACTAATCATAATACAACACAACAAATCCCAACAAGGAATTTGGTCAGTATTCTCTAGGATTTGAAGGTAATGATCCAAGTGACTAAGTAAGGTAAATATTTAGGTAGAATTACAAATTCTTACAACATAAAGTAGGCTTAGGAGGGTCCCAAAAACATGTGTAGAAGGTGTGGGGCTGTTTGAACAATTTTGAAAATTTTCATGTTCTGGGTACCTGATATTTTGGTAAAAATATTTGAATTAAATCCCAACAAGGGACTTGGTCAGTATTTTCTAGGACTTCAAGGTAATGATCTAAGTGACTAAGTTAGTCAAATATTCAGATGGAATTACATATATCTCAACAAGACAAAGCTTGACTTGGTTAGAACTCAGTCCAATCAAGAGGGCTTGGTGCCATCTAAAAGCCCTGAGTTTCCACATCAGTCTATGGTTGGCAGTCTTATATATATCATGCTTGGAACACATCCAGATATCTCATATTCAGTAGGAATTGTCAGCTAACATAATCAGAACTATGGATCTGATCATATTGCAACAGCTGGGTGGGCTTTTAAGTACCTAAAAGGAACTGCTGATATCTGCTTAAGATACACTTATAAGGATTCAGAACAGGATCTTGTGGGATACTCTGATGCTGTTTGGGTCAATAATTAAGAAGACAGAAGATCCACCACAGGATACACCTTTCTTTACTGTAAAGGAGCAACTTTATGGAATACAAGAGAGTGACCTACCATAGCATTTTCTACCACAGAGGCAGGGTATATGACCACCGGTGAAGCTACAAAAGAAGCAAAGTGGTTGAGAAAGCTTTTTCAAGATTAAAACTTATGTCAAAAAAGGACTGTTACTTTATTTCAAGATAATTTAGGATGTATACTATTAGGTAGAAATCCAACTTTTCATGCTAAAACTAAGCACACAGATATTAGACATCATTTCAAATGTGAAGCTATAGAGATAAATTAGTTTACTTACCTTACTGTCTGACAGATGAAATGATTGCAGACATATTTGCCAAATCATAGGCTAGAGACAAGTTTGAATATTTTAGGTCAAAATTAGCACTAGTCAGTATGAACATTTAGCTGAGTGGGAATGCTGTAAAAGATTGTAATTCCACCAAAATACTTACCAAACTTAATTACTTAGATCATTACCTTCAAGTCCTAGAGAATAATGACCAAATTCCTTGTCAGGATTTACCTGAAATATTTTCACCAAAATATCAGGTACCCACAACATGAAAATTAGATAAATTGTCCAAACAGCCCCAAACCTTGCACAATATTCTTGGGACCTTCCTAAGCCTATTCTATATGCTAGATATGCCAATGCCATGTAAAAGTATAAATAATGCTTTTACATTCAATAAATCATTAAGTGAAAGCCACACAATCTGCTTGTTCTCAAAAACACCTCCAATATCTCCATATCTCTTACAATAGTGTGCAGACAGGATCAATACCTCTAGTCATGGGACTTCAATTTTGTGTTGCTCTTTTGAAGTGGTCATCATAACTATTTCTTAAAGAATACTGTAAAGGAGCAATATCATACAGTTCATGAATGCAACCAACCATGGCACTTTGTACTGCAGAAACAGTGCAAATGGCAGCCCGCAAGTCTTCACAAGAGTCAATGCAATTAAAAAAGCCTCTTAAAGACCAGGCCTATGCGAAGAAGTGCCTACTACTTTGTATCAGGATAATCATGGATGTATGCCCCTAAGATAAATAATGTGGCCCTGTGGGTGGATCCAATCCAGATCAACCATCAAGATCCCCCATTGAGGCTGTTATTGTGCCTGCAGCTTGGAATTTTTGACCTTCCTCACAGTCTTGTGATAGGATTGTGACTATGTTTTGCTGAATCTACTGCTCGAAGTGTATATAAACCTAATAGTGCTCAGATGATCCATTAATGGGACTTTGATGGTTTTCTTACAGTTCTATTACAACCTACACCTAATTGAGTGGACCCAACCAGCCATTCAATTGCCATAAATGAAAAAAAGCTTGACTTGGGACTTGTTCCAATGGACAGTGCCACATTAAGCCATAAGTGACAAATAGTGCTATTGTACACCAGAGTAGCACAGCAGCCTTAAACTTGGTCACACAGTGAGAAACATAGTTTTTCATCATCAGGCAAAGCAGCCCTTCTGTTTTGCCCATTGTGTACAAGAAAATCCATTTTTTGACCTCTTTTTTGGGATTAATGTTGTGAACAATATTTAAGAGCACTAAGGAGCTGAAGATATGTCTCTGGTACTCCATAAAATTCAGAGATTGCATTGTGGTGGTGTATAAGTCCAAGGGAGAGATACACCCAGCACTTCCCAAGTGTTCTGTGTATGGGGTGTTCACTAGGTGCAATTACCTCTGACAAAAGCTTGCTAGGAATACTTGGATTCTATCTCTACTCTAATGTGATGGGGAATAAAGCCACAAGCTTGTTAAGGAAAAACTATTGAGCTATAATCCCCAACCTAGTTGGCATTTTTACAAAAGTATGTGCTGGGTTCAGCATCCTTTGAAATGACAATGTACTAAAGCTTCCAAAGTCAAAAAAACTGTAAACTCCACCAGCAGGGACTTGATAAGAGTGCCGCTGCAGTCAATAGCTACAAAGACATAAAAGTATCTTTGCCTGTACAAGATCATGCCTGGGAAAGAATCAAACATGAAAAAAGGTACCTACTCTGAGTATTCCTCACAAGTAGTGCCTCCAAGGCCAGTTGGCTGTCAGCACAGTTTCCTGGGAGTGTTCTGTGTTCTGGGACTGAAAGCTCTGATAGCAGCAGGTATTGGTGATCACACTAATCAACAAGTTGGTTTATTGATTAAAGGGATGAAGATTTATTGTTGAGGGATTGCCCCCCTTACATACCTTTCTCACTGGCAAAGTGATTACCAATCATGGTGTTCCAGAAGCTTCAGGTGTTCAACTAGAAACCTTAATGACATCAGAATAAGCTAAGAATGTTCTAAGTAGCTGCTGGAAGGTTCTAAGAGGCACAGCAAGCCCAACCAATCAGGAATCAGTATTCTGAAACCTGTAAAACTTAGCAATACCATAAGTGGTATGAAAATGGTATGGATCGTGACATGGTTTGGTCATGTATTACAGGTACTGGTGCAGGTATCTGCCAAATATCAAAGCACTTTCATCAAGTAGTCTTACATAAAGTGAGGGATAACTTATGCAATATAGTAAGGAGGTGTGATGGTTATCCAGCTTATGGGATAGTACTAATCAAGTAAAACAAATGGGATAAAACTAATTTAAGGGTAGTAGAGAAATAGGGAAGTAGAAAATGTAGGAATGAGCACATCTGTCTGTGGGTGTCACTGTGGCCCACTACATCCACCGCTCTCTCAGCTTTGAGCTTGGGTTAAGCAAACTAATCTTAATGTGCAAAATTCCTGTGCTTGAATAACTTGAGCTGGTTACCTGCAACTGGTGCTCTCAGCTGGCTGTTGTCAAGCTCATATATTTAATAACTTCTGCTTCTAATCACTCTGGAAATGAGGTAGAGGCCAGTCCATTTGTTAGCAAGCTTCCAACTCCATTGTTTGTCCAAGGTAGAGTCATAGAGTAATACTGGGTCTACAAGTGACAGTGGCTTTGGTCTTGTTGAATGTGACTTCACAAAAGGTACTTTGTTCTTCAGCTTTGTATCTTTAAGTTGTTCAGCAGCTCTATTTATATTTAAGTCATGGTGATCAAGTTGCTGTATATGAGTGGCTAGGAGGTCTTCAGTGTGCATATGAGATTTCCAATCCAATGAGTTCCAAGTGGCTGTATCTGACTCAACTGGTGGTATGCAGGCATGTCTATAGAGTAGCTTAAATGGCAATAATCCAGTTGTTCTTTTAGTAGTAATCCTATCTGCCCAGAGTTGAGATGCAACTGCTGCAGCCACAATGTTGTATTGTTCTTGCAGATCTTGCCTAGAGAGTTCACCTGTGGTCAATGTCCTCTCTCTACCATTCTATTGGATTGAGGATGGTAAGCTGTTGTAATAGCAATATGTATCTTATACTTTGGGCACAACTCCTGAATGATTTGGAATGTCATCTCTCCTCTGTCAGCAACAAACTGTCAGATGCAGCCAAATCTGAGGATAATAGACTTGCTCCATCATACCATGCCAGGGTGCGCAGCACAATCCATGGTCTTTAAGAACAATTGGGCGCAATATTATAGCTACTAGCAGGCAGGATTGCTCTTGGACAATTTTGCACCATGTGGGACCATCTTGCACACTATAGCACAATCAGACACAATTAGGTTGGCACAGATGATTGTACCAACTCATAATGCTTGCATCACATGCACAACCAGATACTGCTATTATGGTAGGTAAAATCCGGTATTTGGATATGTTTCTTATATGTAGATGGAAATAATTGCGTATTACACTACAAACTACACTGATAATTACCAATTTGGCTATCTTCATTCCAATTGGATGGTATCTCAGCGGCTAATTGGTTAAGAAGTATCCTGAAGCTGTCAGCCCTCAATTGGCTCTTTGACCAATACACAAGCTACCTGATTTGCTTTCAAATATGCCATTTTGCCCATTGAGCAAGTAAATCCCTGATCATAGTGATTGGACAAGGTGTGATAGCTAGCATGCAACTGATCAAATAGGTGCAAAACTGATCTGACTTAAACATTCAAGCTGTAGATCATAACATTCTCCGCTACTAAAGTTGAGAGGATTCTCCTGAATCTTTTTGTTGTGGTACCAATATCTAGATGGTTCAGTATTTTCAGTAAGTCTTGCAAGCTTAAGTTTGTCCCTATGCTCTAAGTCTTCCCAGATATTGCCTGGTTTGTCCACTAGTTGGTAAGTTGAAAATGAACATTCTCTGATGAACTTGAATGGTCCTGTCCATTGTGGCTCAAACTTCTTCCAAGTGTTGTTTCTTAGCAATACAAAGTTCCCAACTGTCAATGCATCTGGTGCTACAGTCTTTTCAAATCTCTGCTTCATCTTTTCTTCACTTTGAGATACTTTGGTCTGTGCCTCTTAATGTCTTTGTTCCAACTGATGGTGTCTAATTGGCTGACTGAGTTCATCTTCTAAGGTGTCTGTAATCTTTGGTTGTGTGAGATCTCCTGGAATCATTGTTTCACATCCATACAGTAGGTAAAATAGCAGTTGTTGGGTGGTGTTTTGTACTCTGACTCTGCATGCAAAGAGTGCTTGGTCTATATACTCATCCCATCTACTGACAACTCCATTTGCGTACTTGGGCACTATTTTTCCAAATAGTTCATTAGACCTGTTCTGTTGGATAGTGCCATATTGAGCCATGAGTGCCAAATGATGCCATAGTGTGCAAAGGAGACTAAGTAAGCCTACACTTGGCCACAGGGTGTGAAGCATAGCTCTGCATCCTCATGCAAAGCCATCCTTGTGTATCACCCATTGTGCTGGAGAAAATCCATATTTTGATGTTTTTTTTGGATCAATGTTGTGCAGGATGTGAAAGAGCACAGAAGGATTGAAGACATGCACCTGGTACTCAATACTCATGGCACCCTGAATCTAGCTCCTGTGGCTTGTATGATGTCACAAAAATGCATGGCACTATTTTGGTCCACTGGTACTATCAGGCACTATATTTAAATATTAGCCCTAAGGTAAAACCTATATAAAGCACCTATAGTGCCAGATAGTACCAGTGGACCAAGATAGTGCCATGCATTTTTGTGACATCATACAAGCCACAGGAGCTAGATTCAGGGTGCCATGAGTATTGAGTACCAGGTGCATGTCTTCAATCCTTCTGTGCTCTTTCACATCCTGCACAACATTGATCCAAAAAAAACGTCAAAAAATGGATTTTCGCACGCACAATGGGTGAAACACAGGGGTTGCTTTGCATGAGAATGAAGGGTCATATTTCACACTCTGTTACCAAGTTTAGGTCTGCTATATCTTTCTGGCACACAATGGCACTAGCTAGTGGAACAAGTCTATAAAACCATTCTGTGACTCGATTGGTTCTGGGGTCATATGCCAAGGTTTTCAAGTGCTTGATCTGCTGCATTTCCAGGCAAGCTTCCATTGTCTTTGACATAAAGGTTGGACCTCTATTAGATAGAATCTCTACAGGGCATCCAAACTTCAAAAGGATCTCATGGTAGATGAAACTTGCAACTTCTTGTTCACCAGCTATAGGTACAGCTTTAGCCACTCTCCATTTGGTGGCTCAGTCAATTGCCACTAGGATCCAATAGCTGCATTTCCTGGTAGTTGGCAGTCTTCCAATAAAGTCAATTACCCATCTTTCAAATGGTCCTACAGGCTCCAAGGAAAAGAGTTCAACAATTCTCTGTGGTTGGCCTTGGTGGATTTGGCAATTTGGGCATGTTTTCACTAGCTTCTCAATGTCATGTTTCATTCTGGGCCACCATGCTCTGGCTTTCACAAGGCTATAGGCTCCTTCAATTCTAAGATGTCCATATCCATTGTCTAGATAATATATTAAATCCAGGTGAGCAACATAAGGGCAATAGGCAATAAGGCTTCCATCAACAATTTGGTAAAGTGTTTCATCCTGTACTACAAATTTGCTGGCTTCATCCCAGATAATCTCTAAGTATCTTCATCCACCTCATTAGGATTGGTTTGGTCCTCCAAGTACTTTGGTAATAAGTTAGGCCAATCTGATTTATGCACCAAGATGGGTTGTGCAACTTGTTCTAATCTTGATAAGGCATCAGCAACCGTGTTATTTTTCCCAGCACAGTCAATGATCTCCAAATCAAATTGCTGAATGTATTCACTCCATCTTGTCATTCTTCTAGAGAGTACCTTCTGAGTAAATATATACTTGAGGGAGGCATTATCAGTCTTCACAGTGCATTTGACTCCTTCAATGTAGCATCTCCATGTTTTCAAACAGTGCATTACAGCAAGCATTTCCTACTCATGCACCAGATAGTTTTGTTCTGCTGAGTTCAGTTTCTTGTATTCAAAGGCTACTGGGTAGTCCTTTCCCTTGCGCTCTTGGCACAACACTCCACCAATTACATAAGCTGAAGCATCTGTGCACAGAGTAAACTCTTTTCTGAAGTCAGGTATACTTATGCTTGGTAGCTTAGCAAGTTCACTCTTGAGCATCTGGAAGGCAGTCACACAAATTATGTCCCACTTGTAGGTATTGTCTTTCTTGAGAATATCAGTTAAAGGGGCTACAGTTCTTGCAAAGGACTTGACAAATCTCCAATAATAGGAAACTATTCCAAGGAATGATTTGAGCTCCAATATGCTATGAGGCTGCTTCAGATTCTTGATGACTTCAATCTTCTTAGGGTCTAAAGTCACTCCTGTGCTAATCACCATGTGTCACAGATATTCAACATGTTCCTTGAAGTACTTGTTGCAATTTAAGAAGTGATTTGGATATAAGGAACTTATCAAGAAATTGTGATAATAGTTGAACTGTTATTTATTCATAAACAAGCTCAGTATTTATACCTTTGTAGAAGTAATACAGCTGTAACACTAAGTAGGGAGGGTTTCTCAATGTTCAGGAGCATTCTGTAACAGTTTCAGGGTTAGTACATAATGTTTGGTAATAGTGCTAATTTGATCCTGATTATAGGGGAATAATCATAAGATCATATATCTGGAGAAAGTGGCAAAGTTAAGGCAGTAAATGAGTCCTACAGTGACTAAGACTAGTCTAGAATTGATAAGTAAATGTTTAGCTGCTGAATGATACCAAATAGTCCAATATTTCAACAGTACTCACACTTGGGTAGCTTGCCATAAAGCTTGTTCTCTCCTAGCTTCTTCAAGACCTTTTCAATGTGCACTAAGTGATCCTCTTCTGTCTTGCTGTATATCAGTATATCATCTAGGTAGATTATCACAAACTTGTCTAAGTACTCCTGGAAGACAGTCTGCATGAGGGTCATGGATGTTGCAGGGGCATTGGTGAGGCCAAAGCTCATGACTAAATACTTGTAATGTCCATATCTGATCCTTAATGCTGTCTTAGGGATGTCTTCTGGCTTCACCCTAATCTGGTTGTATCCTGACATGAGGTCAATCTTACTGAATATAGTGGCTCCATTAAGTTGGTCCAAAAGCTCATCAATCCAAGGTATGGGGTACTTATTCTTCACAGTAACTGAGTGGAGGGCTCTGTAGTCCATGCACATCCTAAGTGCTCCATCCTTTTTCTTTGCAAAAAGTACTGGTGCTTCCCAAAATGACTTGCTGGGTCTGATATATACCACTCCAATGGACTCATTCTGTAAGGTGTCTTTCTCACTGGAGGGCTATCTCCTGTTTCAATGGCATGATCCATGTCTCTGACTGGTGGAAGGCTCAAAAGCTAATCTGAAAATACATCTGAATATTCCTTCCAAACAGTCTGGACCTTCTGGGGTACTGGAGGAGAGGAATCCTCCTGTAATACTGACATGAGGAACATATGGGTGCCTTTTTGTAGTGCTCTACAGAATTGTTTCTTGCTAAGTTCACATGTTTCACCAACACTGGAATTGACCAGTTGGGCATGTAATAGCTCATAGGTCATATTGTCCTTCTGGATCTGAGTAGCCTTGGTTCTCCAGTTAATTGATGGATTACTACAAAATAGCCAGGTTCTCCAAGTACAAGGTCAAACTTGCAGTTCCCATATATATAGGCCTGTAGATGTTCTTCATAGTTACTGATCTTCATCCTTGCTGGCTGAGTAATAAGGTGATTATGTGAGAGTTCCCATCAGTTGTTGAGACTGAAGTTGATCTGGTGGATTCCAAATTGATTCCAGCTTTCAAAGCAAATTGTTTTGGCAAGTACTCATGCAATGGTCCTGAGTCAATCATGCTCTTGGCAGGTACTCTATTGATTACTCCACTCAGGTATAACAGCTTTTCTGAGTTTGAGGTCTTCTTGGATAGGTATTCTTCTGTCATATGGAAGGTGGGTTCTGAGTCTTCTTCAAGTTCATCCCCCATGTTACTATGCTCAAGGGCTTCAATTTGGTTAAAGGTTCTTGATGGCTGGTGTCCATTTCTTCTCTGAGGGCAGTACTTTGCAATATGTCCCTGCTGGTAGCAATTAAAGTAAAGTCCTTTCTTCCTACATTCTTTTGAGGTAGGATTCTTCTGCATAGCATCTATTTCTATTGGCACTGCTTCTAATTGTCTTCTTTCATAGTGATGGTAGCCTCTCTGATTAGTCATTGTGGGCTTTCCAACTCCAAACATAGCAGAGTCATAGTCAATGGCAATTTTGATGGCTTCTATGATAGTCTGAGGTCTTTGATAATTCACTTCCTTACAAGTTCTTTCTTTCAACCCATCAATAAAGTATTTGACTGGATCCAGAGGGTCCATTCTTTCAATTTGCCCAAGTAGACATCTATATTCATAGATGTACTCTTGGACAATTCCTTTTTATCTGATTGTCTTCAACTTTCCTCTTAGTAGTGTCTGTTAGTGTGGGGGTTCAAAGGCATCCTGATTTCCAACACAAGCTCATCCCAGGTAGAGATTGTAGAGCATCCCATCATGGTGGCTGACTTGATCTTGCTGTGGTACTACTGTAAAGCTGCATCTGCCAGGTAAGAGGCTGCACAATGTAACTTGCTTTCTGGAGCAATTCTTCCAGCCTTGAAAGCTTCTTCAATCTGAAAGAGCCAAGTTCCCAGGTTTGCATTGACTCTACCATGGCACCAGTGTAGTGGGGTCACAGTGACACCCACAGACAGATGTGCTCATTCCCATATGTTCACTTCCCTAAAAAGGATTACCCCCTTGATATTAGTATCATCCCCAATTGCAATATTTTCTATCTGTCTATGTGATTATTACTATGCAACCTGGCAAACTATTTGTCACTATTAACCCATTGCACAAGCTATTCCTATTCCTCGCAAGATGCCAAGATGAGATAGTGACCATATAAGGCAAGTACCCCCAACAGTGCCTATGTCATGTGACCATCCTGGCTTCATAACCCTCCTATCGTACTACCATATTAGGTAACTACATGACACAGAGGTTTCATATTAACACTATCTGATTGGCTAGGTGCTACTATGTCTCATGGAACAATCTGCCAAGAATTTGAGCTATTTGTAGTACACAATGACATGATTGGCTGTCTACTACCTTCCGGAAACTTCCGCAAAGTATTTTTTAGCAAGAATTTGAGCAGCAAAAAAGTATATAAGGGAGGCTATCCCTTAAAATAAATCATCCCTCTTCCAATATTCCAACTTATAGATTAGTGAGATCACCACTACCTATTACCACTACTTTCTGACTTGGACCTGACAATACTCCCAGGAAACTGCATTGACAGTCAACTAACCTTGGAGGCATTACTTGTGAGGGATACTCAGAGTAAATATATTTTATTATATTTGATTGTTTTCCCAAGTTTGCTCTTGTACAGGCAATGATACTTTTCAGTCTTTGTAACTATTGGTCAAACCTGCATTTTTATCAAGTCCCTGTTGGTGGAGTTTGCAGTTGCTTTGACTTTGGAAGCTTTAGTACATTGTCATCTCAAATAACACTGAAATTAGCACATGCTTTTGTTAAGTGCCTGTTAGGTTGGGGATTGTAGCTCAATAGTTTTCACTTGACAAGCTTATGGCTTTATTCCCCATCATATTAGAGTAGAGACAGAATCCAAGTATTACTAGCAAGCTTTTGGCAGAGGTTATTGCACCCAGTGAACACCTCACAAACATTCACACTTGAGAAGTGTTGGCCGTATTTTGCCCTTTGGACTTACACACCACCACACCAGTTGACCTTTGCACTAAAGTTGCTCCTCAAAGGGTTTTGCTGGCTTTGGGCCATGGTAGTCATTCCTTGTTGCTGTTGGGCCAGGATTTGCTGCATAGCATACTTCCATTCTTGATTTTTGGACATCTTGAGGGAGACCTCTTCTTTCTTCAGGAGGGAGGTTTCTGGGTTTTGCTGCTACCAAGGTTACAAGTCTGGGTCTAATAGTAGTAGAGGAATAGGGAGTTCAGCTAGTATTGTATTCACTAAAACTTGAGCTGATTTTTATTAAGGTTACAGCAGCTCCTTATATACATTTTGCCAGATCAATTGCTTACTAATTGTATTGCCTAATGCAGGCTGTGGCTGATGACTTATTTGATTGCATCATCATCACCCAACAAAACCCTACTTAATATATCTATTTCTGTCTGATAAGGATCTGCTGATATATTTGCTGACTAATGCTTCTGATTTGATAGATAATACTGATGGGATAAACATATAACTAATTGATTTGGCTAAGAACTGATTGAACTTAAACATTCAAGCAGCAGATCTTCAGGTACATAATGTTTGTCAAAAAGTGTGAATTTGATGCTCACTATAGGGGAATAGTCATAGAGTCATATTTGGGAAGAAACTGGCAAAGTTGGGGCTGCAAATTAGTCCTACAGTGACCAAGACTAATCTAGAATTGTTAAGTAAATTGCTAGCAGCTGAATGATACCAAATAGTCCAATATTTCAGCACTTTCCCTCAACTAAATGATTTCTTAATCCTAGTTCCTCTCTGAGACTCTCACATTGTGGTCTAGCTAGTGGTTTTGTCAATATATCTGCCACCATCTTGTCAGTTGGACAGTATACAAACTCTACTAAGTCTTTTTCTACAGCTTCCCTTGCAAAGTAATGTTGTATATCTATGTTCTTAGTTCTGGCATGATTAGTAGAATTCCTTGCTAATGAAATACAACTTTGATTATCCTTGTAAATACATGTTGGTTCACCTGTATTAAAACCTAAGTCTTTGAATAATGTTTGTAGCCATATAGCCTCCTTAGTTGCTTGACATGCAGCCATATATTTGGCTTCAGTAAATATATGTTGGCTCATTTGAATTAAAGCCTAAGTCTTTGAATGATTTCTGTTGCCAGATAACCCCCTTACTTGCTTGGCAAGTAGCCATGTATCCAGCTTCAGCTGTAGATAGGGTCACAGCTGGTTGTTTCTTGTAATTCCAAGTAATAGCTGCACCAGCATAAAGAAATACATACCCAGTGGTTGAGTGTCTATCAATCAAATCTCTGCCACAATCTGAATCACTATAACACTCAACTTTATGCCTAATACCTACTCCAGCGTATTCCAGAACCATATATATGGTACTTTGTAGATATCTGAAAAGCTGCTTAACTGCTGTAATTTGATCTGATCCATAATTCTGCATGAATTGACTGACTATTCTAACTGCCACTGCAATATCAGGATGCGTAGATGCTTGAAGTACATCAGGCTACCAACTATTGATTGATAGAGAAAGTTTTGGTCCATATTTGAGCTGTTTTCACCTTAAACTGGCTCAGAATTGCTCAATTTTAAATTATTGTTCATAAGGCTAACTGCAGGCTTGCAATTTTGCATTTGGAAGTAACTAAGAATGTCCCTGAAGTACTTAGACTGATTCAACACAGCTTTCTGTATAGGTATATCAATATTTGCTTCAATTTGAAGAAACTTGCTCAATTTTCCAAGATTGATCATCTCAAACTTGCTGAAAAGTGTTGTAAGAGTCTTGGAGATATTGGAAGTGATTGGGAGAACAAGTAGATTATGTGGTTTTCACTTAATGATTTATTGAATGTAAAAGTAGTATTTATACTTTTACCTGGTCTTGGCATTACAAACACGTAGAATAGGTTAAGGAAGGGCCCAAGAACATGTGTGCAAAGTTTGGGGCTGTTTGGACAACTTTGAGAATTTTTCATGTTCTGGGTACCTGGTATTTTGGTGAAAATATTCTAAGTAAATCCCAGCAAGGAATTTGGTCAGTATTCTCTAGGATTTGAAGGTAATGATCTAAGTGACTAAGTAAGGTGAATATTTAGGTGGAAATACGGACTTTTACAACACTCCCACTCAGCTTAATGTTCATACTGACTAGTCCTAATTTTGACCTAAGATATTCAAACTTGTCTCTAGCTAATGGTTTGGTAAATATGTCTGCAATCATTTCATCTGTAGGACAGTAAACTAAGCTAACTAAGTTATTCTCTATAGCTTCACATATGAAATGATGTCTAATATCTAGGTGCTTGGTTCTAGCATGAAAAGTTGGATTTCTACTTAATTGTATACATCCTTGATTATCTTGAAATAAAGTAATAGGCATCTTTTGACATAGGCCTAAATCTGTAAACAGCTTTCTTAACCACATTGCTTCTTTTGTAGCTTCACAGGCTGCCATATACTCTGCATTGGTGGTGGAAAGTGCTACGGTTGGTTGCTTTCTTGATTTCCATGAAATTGCTCCTTTACGGTAAAGAAAGGTGTATCCTGTGGTGGATCTTCTGTCTTCTAAATTTCGTCCCCAATCTGCATCAGAGTATCCCACAAGATCCTGTTCTGAGTTCTTATAAGTGTATCTTAAGCAGATATCAGCAGCTCCTTTTAGGTATTTAAAAGCCCACCCAGCTGTTACAATATGATCAGATCCATAGCTCTGATTATATTGGCTGACAACTCCCACTGAATATGAGATATCTGGACGTGTTCCAAGCATGATATACATCAGACTGCCGACCATAGATTGATAAGGAAAGTTAGGGCTTTCAGATGGCACCAAGCTCTCTTGATTTGGTTGAGTTTTGACCAAGTTAAGGTGTGTCTCCATTGGGGTAGCTGCCGGTTTACAGTCTTCCATTTTGTACTTCTTTAGTATAACTTGAATATACTTGGATTGGCTTAGGGTAATAGTCTGGGTACTTCTGTCTATGGAGAACTTAATCCCTAAGTAGTAACTAAGTTCTCCTAGATCAGACATCTTGAACTCCATAGATAGGCTGGATTTAGTCTCTTCCAATGTTTCTAGGTTATTGGCGGATATAATAAGATCATCACATATAGAGATAATAGAGCTGGATTTGCTCTATCTGGCTTATAGTATATACTATAGTCAGCATTACTCCTTGTGAAACTCAAAGATTCCAAATAAGAATCTATCTTGCAATTCCAGGCTCTTGGTGATTGTTTGAAACTATATAGTGACTTTTTAAGCTTGCAGACCAAATGGGGGTTGTCTTGGTCAACAAACCCATCAGGCTGGTCCATATACACGTCCTCATCAAGTTCTCCATTCAAAAATGCAGTTTTTACATCCATTTGATGAATAAAAAACTTATATTTGGCTGCAATAGCCAATATTAATCTGATGGAATTAAACTTGGCTACCAGTGCAAAGGTCTCAGTATAGTCAAGTCCTTTTGTTTGAGAGTATCCTTTGGCTACAAGTCTTGCTTTGTATCTTTCAATTGTGCCATCAGCCTTGTATTTTGTCTTGAAGACCCATCTGCATCCAATTGATTTTTGGTTGATTGGTAATTTGACTAAGTCCCAAGTTTGATTTTCCATCAGGGCCTGATATTCCTCAGTCATTGCAGATCTCCAAAACTTTGTCTGAGGGCTATTTAGGGCCTCTTTTACAGTCTGGGGTTCATCAATATGGACTGAATAGGCATAGGCTAAGTTTGTACCCTCAATGATATAGTAACTTGGGCTATTTCTTGTCCAATTGGATCTCCGGGCATTTGATACTAGAATGATCACTTATGGGATATTCCTTGGCACTGATTCAGGCTGAACCACGGTTGTAGAGTCCTCTGGAGTGAAAAGATTTTCATTGTTTTGCTCTGATTCAATCCTGACAATTGGTGGACTTGAGATCAAATTTTTGTCATCATCTGATGTCATTTTTTGTGAAAATTTTGAGTTTTCATCAAACAACACATCCCTGGACTTGATAAGCTTCTTTGCTTTGGTATTGTAGAGTCTGTATGTCTTACTATCATTGCAGTAGCCCAAAAATATGCATTTTACACTTTTTGGCTCAATTTTTGACTGATTTCCAGCCAGTTTTTTGGCATATGCTGTACACCCAAATATTCTTAGATGTTCTGAGCTTGGTCTGTATCCATACTATGCTTCAAATGGAGTAAAATCACAAAGTATTCTGTTATAACTCCTATTTTTAAGGTATACAGCAGTGGTAACTGATTCCGCCCAAAAATCATAGGATAATTTTTGATCATGGATCATAGATCTTGCCATATCAATTATTGATCTGTTAGCTTGTTCTGCTACTCCATTTTGCTGTGGGGAGTATGGTATAGTAGTCTCTTGCTTTATCCCATGAATTTTGCAGAAGTGGATGAAGAGTTTTGAGGTTTATTCTCCACCATTGTCAAAGCGTATTTTGTTGATTTTTTCACCAGTTTCTCTCTCCACCATGACTTTAAATTCCCTGAGCTTAGACAGAGCTTCTTCCTTTCTCTCCATGAAGTAGACCCATGTGTATCTTGTATAATCATCAATAAAAGTGATTAAATACTTCATCCCGCCTAAGGATAAATTTTGCATAGGTCCACACAGATCCAAGTGAATTAGATCTAATTTTTTCTTAGTTTTGATTATCCCAGAGCTCTTGAGCGGTTGTCTGGCTTGTTTCCCATATATGCAGGCTTCACAGTGCTCCAAATTAGCTGGGGGATCAATTTTCACTCCAGAAATTAGCTGATCTTTGATCATTTTACGCAAATAATCAAAATTGATGTGTCCAAATCTCCTGTGCCAAAGCATTAGTGTTTCTTCACTTAAGTTACTTATATTGGCTTCCAAATATGCTGGAATATAAGTCAACTTGTATAGATTCTGATCTCTGATGCCCAAAGCAATATGGGCACTATTTTGATCAGTGATCCTGCATCCAGAATTGTCATAACTGAAACTGAGTCCTTCTGCTGTGGCCTTGCTTACAGAGAGTAGGTTCTTGGCTATTTCTGGTACATAGAGTACTTCTTTGAAGGTCAGAGTATGGCTTCCTTCACTGCTTCTAAGGTTTACTTGGATAGTTCCTTCTCCCACTGCATCAAGTGTTCTATTGTCACCCATGAAAACCTTCTTAATTGGAATTTCTTGATATTGGGTAAAAAGTTCTTTTTGGTATGTAAAGTGTTGAGAAGCTCCAGAGTCAATATACCACGTCTGAGAATCCTTGTTTGTGGTCATATTTAGTGCAGATATGAATAGTCTATCTTCAGTTGTTGCAGCATTTCCATATTCAGGCTTCTTTTGCTGATAATCACTCTTTTTGAGACACCGGTCTGATGTGTGTCCTTTCCTTTTGCAGTAGTTGCAAAATAGGTTGCTGTTGCCTTTGTAGGGTCTTGGGTACCTCCTTTGCTGGTTATCATTGCTTATTAAAGCATTTTCTTCTTCCTTCTTATTGGCGCTTGATTTTCTTAATTCTTCATCCAGGAGCCTTCCATATGCCTAATTTAAGGTCAAATCTTCAGTTCTGGACTCTAGGGCTGATACAAGGCCCTGAAACTTGTCTGTCAGGCTATTCAGGATGGTAACTATCACATCCTCATCAGTAGTTGGTACGCCCACAGATTCCATCTCATCTACCAGCAGGGCAATTCTGTTAATTAGATTTTTCATTTCTTCTCCTGGCAGCATCTTTGTAGTAAAGAATTTTTGTCTCAGATACATTTTCTTGGCAGCTGAACATGACTGGTAGGTGTCTTCTAATGCCTTCCAGGCATTCTTTGCTGTTTTTGCTCTTGAGCATTGAATTAGCAATTTGTCCTTGACATTAAGGCGAATGCAGTTAAAGGCACTTTGTTCTTTCTTCTGGGACTTTAAGGCTTCCTCTCTCACATTTTTAGGAGGGCATTCTTCTCCCATGACAATATCCCAAAGGCCTCTTTCTTGTAGCAGCATCTTCTTCTTCACATTCCACACTTGGTAGTTAGATCCATCCAACTTTTCAGCAGAGGGAAAAATTCCAGTAATAGCTGTAGTAGACATTGCAGAGAGTGACAGCTTGGGGCTCATAACCTGTTGTAAGAGTCTTGGAGATATTGGAAGTGATTGGGAGAACAAGTAGATTATGTGGTTTTCACTTAATGATTTATTGAATGTAACAGTAGTATTTATACTTTTACCTGGTCTTGGCATTACAAACACGTAGAATAGGTTAAGGAAGGTCCCAAGAACATGTGTGCAAAGTTTGGGGCTGTTTGGACAACTTTGAGAATTTTTCATGTTCTGGGTACCTGGTAATTTGGTGAAAATATTCTAAGTAAATCCCAACAAGGAATTTGGTCAGTATTCTCTAGGATTTGAAGGTAATGATCTAAGTGACTAAGTTAGGTGAATATTTAGGTGGAGGTACGGATTTTACAACAAAAAGATCTGATTTTCTCTGTTTAAGAGCTTCCTGGTCACTTGTAGCTATTGTTAGGCTGTCCACATAAAGAACAAGGATGATCATACCATTTTTGAGCTGATTTGCACTTATACTATGATCTGCAGAGCTACAAATGAGCCCAATCTCCTCTAGATATGTGTTAATCTTGTTATACCAAGCTCTAGGTGCCTGGTTAAGCCCATAAAGCTATTTCTTGGGTCTGCACACCTAATGGGAGCCTTTTAGATCTGCAATACTTTCTAGTTGCTCCATATATAAAGTCTCTAGTCAATCCCTATTTAGAAAGGCTTTTTTGACTTCTATTTGGTGTTAATCTAGTCTGTGTACAGCTGCCAGGGCTAGAACTGCCCTAATGGTGTTGAACTTGGCAACTGGAGCAATTGTTTTGTTTAAGTCTAGTCCCTGGATCTGGGAGTTGCCTTTAGTCACCAATCTAACCTTGTACTTATAAATGGTGCCTTGTGAGGTTATCTTAGTCTTGTTGACCCACATATATGTATCTTCTTTATTAGTGTTGATTGCATCATCAGGCAGCTGGCCAATGATTCCTGTGACTTTCTGATCTGAGTTCTCCTCTATCCCAACATCCCTGCTCTTGATCAGCTTCTGAAACTTGCCATCATACACTCTATACCCTTTAGTATCAACACAATATCCTCAAAAGATCCCTTTTCTACTCTTTGCTTCCAGCTCTGAGCATTTTTTGTCAGAAATGTGATAAAAAGCACCACTGCCAAAGATCCTGAGGTGCTGGAGGTCTGGTTCTTTGCCTGTATATAAGTCAAAGGATGTAGAATCTGCAGTAATGTTGTTGGGCATCTATTTGTGATATATACAGTGGTAGTAACAGATTCAGCCCAAACCTTAGTAGTCCACTCCCTTATCATTTATCATAGATCTTCCCATCTCTACTATTGCTCAATATGCATGTTCTACTACTCCATTTTGCTGTGGAGTATGTGGTCCAGTGGCCTGTTCAAGTATACATGTAGATGAGCAGTATTTTGCAAAATCCTTTGAGCAGTATGTCCCTCCATTGTCACTTCAAAGTACCTTCAATTTACACCCTTTCTGTGTTTTTGCCATGTTCTTGAGATACATAAAGATCTCCAAAGCCTCATTCTTTGTCTTGAGGAAGACACCCATTTATATCTTGTCTTGTCATCAATCAACATCATAACATGGCTCTTGGCTCCAAATAACTGCACTCTCATGTACCCATATATGTCTGAGTGGACAATAGCCAGTATTTTGGTGGTGTCAATGCCTCCTAAGCTCTTGAAGCATTGCCTAGCTTTTTTGCCATGTTAACATCCCTTACAGACACTAAACTTGAGTAACTTAGGACTAAAACAAGATCATTTTTCACCAATTGGCTCATTTTCTGTTCCCCAATGTGTCCTAGCCTCCCATGCCATGTCTCCCAGTTAGTTTCATCAGCTTCAGCAATGTTGGCATACTCAGGTACAATGATTTTGCATTGTAACCTGTATAGATTATGATCTCTGATTCCCAACGCTAATCTTTGTTGCTTTCACTCAATATTGAGCAGTTTGGTTTAGTAAAAACAAATTTCAGTCCCTGAGCAGTTGCTTTACTGACTGAGAGTATTTTCTTAGCTATTCCAGGTATGTAGAGTAAGTCAGTCAGTTTTGCTGCTGTATTCCCTGAGATATTACTCATATTTAGTAGAGTAGACTCACTGGTGATGGCTTCCAGTGCAGAGTTGTCTCCAAGATAAACCTTTCTGATGGGAATAGTCTTTACATTGCTGACCCACTCCCTTATACCAGAAACATGCTGTGATGCTCCAGAGTCAATATGCCATTCATTACTTTGGTTACTTGCACTTGCTTATAGAGTTACAAAAAGCTGTTCTTCAGTTGTTACATTGTTTGCCTACTCCCGTTGCTGTATTTTGTCTGCTTGTTTCTACTTGCATTCTGTGCCCAGTGTTGTGGCTTCTTACAGTATTTACAGCAACCAGTTTTTCTTTGGTTTTGTTGCTTTCCCTTCTTTTCTGTGCACCATTCTGAGCTGAATAAAGGAATGCCTTCAATTTTCTCTGCTTGATCATTATGTCTGAGTTCATCATGGTGAAGTCTTCTTTTGACAAAGTCTTAAGCCAAGTTGCCTTCTCTGCACATAAAAGAAAGCATGAGTGGCTCATACTCATCTGGTAGGCTGCAAAGCAGACAGAGTATTTTATTGTCATCATCTGCTCTGGCATTAATACTGTAAAGTTCATCTGCAAGTGTCTCCATTCTAGTGATGAGTTATAGCATGTTATCATACGACTTCATCCTGATGTCAAAGAGCTATTGTTTCATATAAAGCATGCCTGATACTGACTTTGCTCTAAATATTTTTTCTAAGGATTTCCATGCTGTTTTGGCAGTATTTGAAGCATGGATTTGTCCAATGAAGGAATCTTGCACATTGATACATATAGCACCAAAGGCCTTTCTCTGCTTCTCTTGTAGCTTCTCCACTTCTTTTACTGTTCCTTTGGGCTCAACTTCATTTCCTATTTCTATATTCTAAAGCATTATTTTCTCAAAGTGGATTTGCATCTTTATTCTCTAAAGTCTGCAGTTCTTCCTATCAAACCTCTCCTTTACAGTAAGATATTTGTATTGTTCTGTTTGCTGGTAGAAGTCATCTTTAGAATAGGCTAAGGCAATGAGGGCTTAAACCTGCCCATTTGAGAAGTGATTTGCATAAAAGGAATCTATCAAGATATAGTGATAATAGCTAAGCTGGGGTTTATTCATAAAGAGGGTCAGCATATATACCTTTGTAGAAGTAATGCAGCTGTAACACCAATTAAAGAGGGTTTCTTAACATTCAGGAGCGTTCTGTAACAGTTTCAGGGTTACTACATAATGTTTGGTAAAAAGTGCTAATATGAACTTCACTATAGGGGAATAATCATAGGATCATAGATGTGAAGAAACTGGCAAAGCTGGGGCTGTAAACAACTTTTATAGTGACCAAGACTAGTCTAGAATTGCCAAGTAAGTTTCTAGTTGTTCATTGATACCAAATAGTTCAGTTTTTTACAAAGGCAAAGGCATGGTCATACATACCTTCAACATAGCCCTTGCTTCTTGGCTGTTTATGATGTTTGCTGTCAAATACTTTGGATATGCTTGCGCTTGATTGATATTGCGTGTGGTACAGGATAGCTTTCAATATTTGTTAGACTGCATAAGTGTCTTTGACAGGGTATTACCGGGATAAATCTGGAGTATGAACAATGTTTTCCCTCAATGGTGGTGGATTCCTAAAAATTTGAGTACACTGCAATAGTAGTATTTTGGGATGTGAATGCCATGCAACTGTTAATACATGCTGGAATTGGGACAGTCTCTGGGTTGTATGTTGCTGGCTGCATGATGGTTGTCCACTAATACCATGTACATGACAAGTTGCATCCCAGAGTGATTTTGGCAAGAAGTAGTAATAAATTCTTGAAGCCCACCGTCCTGATATTGGTGAATATGCCCTACTTCTGTAGCCACAGCATTGCATCATTCACCAGTGGATGCATTACTGGGCTCACTTGGCTCTAGAAAGTATCCTTGGCATGTATTTCAATGGGTGTTGTATCTTTGCATATTAGGATTTGATCAGGCTCATGCACGGTACTGTTGTTAGGAGAGATAGACTAGCTATCCATCAGCAAACCTTCTTTGTCATAGCTCTCACTCTGCGTGCTCTATTCAGAAGGCTGAGGTGAGCCTAATGGTGTCACAGACTCACCAAAATCAGTTTGGGCAAAGTGATGAAGACAGCCAGGTGCCAATGTAGAAGTATCAACAGTCCAGCATGATAATGTTGGTAGTGTAGTGAACAATGAATGTTCAAATATGACTTGTGTGGCAAAACACTGGCCATGCTCCTTGTAATACTTCCTATGCTCTCTGTATGCTTGATGGCTGAGAGGCTTGCTACAATAGCCACATGGTCTTGTATCTCTTCTCTTATAGCATTGAATCAAGGTAGTCTTGTCCATGGGGCAAATAGATTAGCCTTCTACAACGTAATGCAATTATATCACTTTTTGTTCAATACTCATGTGAATTCAAGAAAGTCTAGTTTTAAGACAACCATGGATAAGATCATATTGCAGCAGTTGAGTGGATTTTTAGATATTGGAAAGGAACTGCTTATATCTACTTAATATACACTTGTTAGGATTTGGATCAGAATGTGTTGAGATTCTCCAATGCTGATTGGGGACAAAATTTCAAAGACAAAAGATCCACCACCAGATACTCCTTTCTTTACTGTATAGGAGCAATTCATGGAATTCAAGAAAGCAACCAACCATAGCACTTTCTACCACAGAGGCAAAGTATATGGCAGCCTGTGAAGCTACAAAAGAAGTAATATGGTTAAGAAAGCTTTTTATGGATTTAGGCTTATGTTGAAGCATGCCAATTACTTTATTTCAAGATAATACAAGGATGTCTATAATGAGGGAGAAATCCTACTGTTTGTGCTAGAACTAAGCACATGGATATAGACATCATTTCATATGTGAAGCTTTAAAAAGTAACTCAGTTAGCTTAGTTTATTGTCCTACCATTGCAATGATTGTAGACATTTTTACCAAGCCATTACATAGAGACAATCTTGAATATTTTGGTCAAAATTAGGACTAGTCAGTATGAGCAATTAGCTGAGTGGGAGAGTTTTAAAAGTTTGCAATTCCACTTAAATACAAACCTTTCTAAGCCACTTAGACAATTACCTCCAAATTCTGGACAATACTGACCAAAATCCTTGTTGGGATATACCTAGAATATTTTCACCAAAATATTTGGTACCAAAAACATGAAAATTCTCAAAATTGATCAAACAGCCTCAAACTTTGCACACATGTTCTTGATACCTTCCATAACCTATTCTATGTTCTTGTTATGCCAGAAACATGTCAATGCATAAATACTACTTTTACATTTGATAAATCATTTGTGAAAATTACAAGATTGACTTGTTCTCCCAATCTTCCAATATTTCCAGGACTCTTACAACATTTGCATCAATCCTGTCAGCAACTACACCTGAATGCCTCAATAGCTGTTCTATATGAGCTAACAATATACTTGCTAATACAGGTGGTGGTGAGGTTATGATGGCCACTTGCTGGTCTTCAACTAGAAGTACTGCTTTTGCTACAGTCTCATTTGTCTCCGCAGTATGGCCAGCTTGTGGCTCTGCAGAGACTCCCAATTGCCTACTTGCTTCAAAGCCTGAGGAGTCCCCATTATTACCTTCAGTGGGAACACTGTTCACAGGGCCTTTTTTGGATGTAGTCCTGCTTGTTGCACTGAATGTCAAAGCAAGCTGTTGTCCAACTGTTCTTTTACTGCTCACAGCAGTGGGGTTTGATTGGGAACCAGACAACTTTGCTTCAATTTCTGGCAGCATATATATGTATGTGAGTCAAACCAAGGGGGAAGTGGTGTTACATATACATGTGTATGTGGCGCCGCAACTTTATTTATAATGCTTACCATGGTAGGTGATCATTGAGTCTTACATTCCTGTAGGTACAATGTCTCAAATACAAGACAGCCTTGAACTCATGTGAATATTGACCAAGAAGTGATGTAGTAGTGTTACATTGTTGATGGTCAAACTGTTTGCCCCATGAACAAGACTGCTATGATTCAATGCTGCAAGAAAAGCAAAAAAAGACCATATGGCTATGGTAGCAAGCCTCTCTGCCATGGAGCACACAGACAGCATAGGAAGTACTACAAGGTTCATAGCCAGGGTTTTGCTACACAAATTTAACCATTCACCATTTACTACTGCAGCAACAATATCTTGGCAGCCACACAATACTTTAATAACTGCACCTTGCCATACTTGGCACCTTGGGCAAACTTAGTCAGGTGAGCTTGTGACACCATCAGGCTCACCCCAACCTTCTAAATATTGCACACAGTGTAATAGCTCCTAAGAAACAGGCTCATTGGTGCATTGTATGCCTATCTTCCCTAACAACAGTACCCTGCTTGAGCCTGGCAAAATCCCATTATGTAATGAGACAACACCTTTAAAAAAAATGCCAAGGATACTGAATGAAATAATGTGAGCCCAGAAATTCATCTACTGGTGAATGATATGAAGTTGTGGCAAGAGTACTGGCATGTTGCCTGTAATATCAAAATGGGGGCTTTAAAGATTTACTAATCCTTGCCAAAATCATCCCCGGATGCATCCTACAATGTACATAGTGTAGATGAAAAACTGTCATGTGGCTGGCAGCACAGGACGCAGAGACCATCCTGGTACCAGCAGGTGTGAACAGTTGGAGGATATTCACATCAGGAATGCCACCACTGCAAGGTGTCCAACTTGTCAGGGTTTCACCACCATGGGGGAAAACATTGCTCACACTCCAGATATATTTGGATATACCCCATCTACAGAAGCTCAGGCAGTTTAACAAATATTGTGAAGCTATAAAGTACTGCACTCAGTATCAATGAAGTGCAAAAATACTCAATGTAGTTGATGGCAAACATTACATACAGCCAAGTAGCAAGGGCCACTTTGAAGGTATGTATGACCATGTCTTTGCCTTGGCACTTGATGAGTTCTTATTAAACAAGTAATCAACTAGCAAATCCTGCTGGCCACTAACTCTCATTAACCTGAACCTGATGCCTACCTTAGGGTACCATAGCAGGAATCTGATGATGGTATCCCTGGCATGCAGGCCTAAACCACTGTTCAATCTGGAGAGCTATCTGTATCCATTGCAGGAGGAATTTTGTATGCTTTCCAGCGGAATTACAATAAATAGCAGTCAGGTCAAAACATGTACTATCATATGCATTAGAGATACCCAAGCCATTAGCAAGATAGCTAACTATTCTGGTCACAATGAACAGTATTGCTGTAAAATGTGTGGGAGCCAGATGACTTACTCCAACACTCACACACATCATTATTACCCCAACATAAGCATTAGGAACATAATCTCTGCATGGCAAGATCATCCTGAAGTCAGCATGCAATTGCAGCAAAGTTTGCAAGTACTAAGCCATTGACCAAAATATGGAATTGATTGGAAACTAAAGATACTTAATATAGAGGGTATCTGTTGGGGCAAAAGCTTTCCACTGGGAGGAATAGATTTGCTTGTCAACAATATCCATATACTGAATACCAAATTATACATGGTGCATCACAAGTTAAATGAGCCCTTTGAGATACTGGAGAAATATGAAAGTATAGCCAAGATATTACAGAGTATCTGCTACCCAAAGTAAATCTCATGAGCTTCAATCAACATTCAAATACATATATATTAATACAAGTGCAAGCACTTGTTAAACTGGATATGTACTTCTTCAGGTAGCCCCCTGAAGCCATTGCTGCCAAGAGTACATTGGAAGCATTAGGTGTCATATGTGGACATTGTAGGAATATTTACCCAGAAGTGGATCACCAATGCCAGCTTGATGCATCTAAAGCTTTTGTACAAACCATTTGTGACAGGTTTTGAGCAGTAATACTGCAAATCTAAAGCTCAATGCACAGATCTTTGCTGCTAGAGTATCCAATTGCTACTCCATCTTGCTTGGTATGAGGAAGTATTGGACCTTGCTTCACCTATTGGGAGTTTTTATGGAACAGATGTATGTGGAGATAGGAGGACAAGTCAAGTTGCAGGTGCTACCATATCCCAATCTCATCAAGAACGTTACCTTCAAGTCCGTCCTGGATGTCATGAAATGGCACATGAAGTACAGCCAGGAAGAGTTGGAGAATACTGAGGACAGATGCACACATGGAGACACCCATGCCTATGGCATTAAGAGGCTAAGCAGCCTCAACATATGGGTAATTAGTTAAGCTATGCAAAGTTGAGTTGGGTGCAATATGCAACTAATTTTTGTTAGGAAAACTCTACCAAGGTATGCCAGATTTCTCTTGGTCACAAGCCAATTTCTACATTATTCACTACTGAATCCACACAAACAAGAGCCAGAACCCACCTATAAGTGGGACTAGAATCCGGCAGGGAGAAAGAACATTTTGGATAAGTACCAAAAAGTTCTTTGCATATATTACAGGTTATTTGTGGCAGGAGTAGCAGCAACCAAGCATACATTTGCAGGATGTATATATTACTGGCAACAAACAGTACATGGTAACTTTGTAAGCAGCACATCAAAAAGCTGTAAAACTGATGTCATAGAAGTATGTCAATTGCAGCAGGTGTTCATGTGTGCAGAGGTTGATCAGCTGGAGGCCACAGTATTTTTTGATTCACGCTATATCTAGAATACCCAAGGTAGTGGTGGGTAGGAAATAAAGGGAGGTTATGCAACATTGGTATATATGACTTGTGCAAGGGGAGGTAGGAAAAGGAAATATTGTTTAGTAAAGTAGCATTATACAGAATTATGTGTAGGCCGCCACACTGCCATGATAATGCCATCAGAAGCTTGCAATGAGGCTGTCAAAAAACCGTCAGGTGTTTGCCATTTAAGGCAATCATATGTACTGGCCAGTTAGATTCCCCCAAGTAGTTGTTTAGCGCACTGAGACTACAGCTATGCCATGCCACCCTTGGTAAGAAACTTTACAAACACTGATATATTCTTCAACTTTATTTGGCTGTACAACTAGCAAAATGCCCTGGTGATCCCATCATAAGATTGTGTAGATGGTTATTAATTCCAAGCTGCCATTATTAAAGTGGTCTCCTGACAGGATCTTGATGGCTGGTTTAGATTGAATCTACCTGTGGGACCAAGTTCATTTTCATAGCGAATATTGAACATACCAAGTAGAACTTTTCCCTAATATCAAGAATTTCAACAACAAAGGTTCTCATGAATACAATGCAACACCAAATACAGTTGTATCTAGATCTATCCAAGTAAACCTGGGGAGTAATAAATAAGAACATATGATACACTCTCTTCTACCTGGGCATTATGGTCAGCTTGCATTACAATAGAGATTCTCAGTTGTGTATTTGGCTGAGAGGCCAACAAGTCAACATTATTACCTTTAGTAGGCCCACTGTCAAGATGGCCATTCTTGGATGTAGCCCTGCTTGTTGTACTGAATGTCAAAGCAAGCTGCTCTCCAATTATGTTTCTGCTGCTGTCAACAGTAGGGCTTGGATGGGAGCCAGATGGCTTTGCTATATTTTTTGGCTGCATATATATGGAAGTGAGTTAAGCCAAAGAGGAAATAATGCTACATATAAATATGTATGCATTGTTACATCTTTATTTATGGTATTTACTATGGCAGGTCATCATTGAATCTTACATACAGGTGCAATGTCTCAAATACAAGACTCTAAAATTCACACAAGTATTGACAACAAATGATTTCATATTTTTATATTGTTGGGTGTCAATTTGTTTGCCTCATGGAGAAGACTAATTTGATTCAACACCATGAGGGAACCCTATGAAAAATAATATGGTCCAATGGGTGGATCCAATCTAGATCAGTTGTCAGGATCCCATCAGGAGACTGTTATAATATCAACAGCTTGGAATCAAGGACCCTCTACACAATCATATAATGAATAATGACGGTGTTTGGCTTATTTTAATCCCAAATACAGCAACAAGACTTAACAGTGTTTGGGTAGTGTTTTGCCTGGGTAGGCATGGCATTGTTGCAGTCTTTGTGTACTCTGCATCTATTTCAGTGGATCTAACCAACCAGTACATCCAACTGCCATAAATGGCAAAAAATCTGACTGTGTTTTGACGGTATCATTGCAATCCTCTAATGGTATTATCATGTCAGTATGGCAGCCTGCTGCTAGTTCTATATAATACAACCATACCAATTTACCAAATGGTATATACTTTTCTATGCTTATATTAGTATTATAGCTGCTTAAAATGCGTCACAAGCTCCTTGCACAAAAGCTGTAGATGCGTCAAGTTGGCATTGCTTATCAGTTTTGATTAAATACTCCTACAAAGTCCTCATATAACTTGCAATGCTCCATATATATTCATGGTAGAAATGGCTTCAGAAGGCCATTTGAGTTAATACATATCTAGTTCATCCAGTCCTTGTACTTGTATTGTTGCATATGCATATAAATGTTGATTGGAGCCTGTGCAAAGTACTAGGGGTAGCAGATACTCTGTAATATCTTGCCATTCTTTCAGATTTCTATGGTATCATGATGGGCGCATTTACCTTGACATGCCCCATATTTAATTTGGTCATCAGTATAGGTATATTGTTGAAGCCCAATGCATTTCTCCCAGTGGAAAGCTTTTACTCCAACAGATGCTGTCTATCTTAAGTATTTCTGGTTACAATTAATTCTATATTTTAACCAATGGCCTAAAGCTTGCCAACTTTGCTGCAATTACTTGCTGACTTCTGTATGTTCACTCTGCAGGAGGATGATGTTCTTAGTGTAGGTGCTTGGGTAATAATAATGTGTGTGAGTTATAGAGTAAATCCCCTGGTTCTCACTCATTTGACAACAATACTGTCCATTGTGCCCGGTAAAGCTGGCTATCTTGTAGATGGCTGGGGTATCTCTAATTCAGAAAATAAAATGCTCTTTGACATGATGGCCATTTACCATTATTCTGCTGGAAAGCATGCAAATTCATCCAGTAATGGCTATAGGTAGCTATTCAGGTTGGACAGTGATTTAGGCCCCAAAATCAGTGAGACCACCATCAGATTTCTGCTCTGATACTGCAAGATAGGCGGCAGATTCAGGCTGATGAGAATCAGTGGCCAGCTGGATTTGCTGGTAGAGCACCTATTTAATCAGAATCCATCAGGTGCCAAGGCAAAGGCATGGTCAACATACCTACTAAGTAGCCCTTGATTCTTGGCTGTTTGTAATACTTGCCACCAAATATGTTGGATATGTTTGCACTTGATTGATACTGAGTGCAATGCTTCATGTCTTCACAAGATTTGTCTGACTGCTTAAGATTCTTTAGATGGGGTATTACCGGTGTAGTGGGGTGACAGTGACACCCACTGACAGATGTGCTCATTCCCTTATTTTCTACTCCCCTACATCTCTACTACACTTATTTTAGCTTTATCCCATTTGTCTTACCCAATCATTACTATCCCATAAGCCGGTTGACTATCACACCTGCTTACCTTATTGCATAAGTTACCCCTTGCTTTATGTAAGATTACTAGCTACAAGTACTTCTATATTAGGCAAGTGCCGGCGCCAGTACCCGTGACACATGATCAACCCGTGTCACCATCCCCACCATTTTCATACCATATATGGTATCCCATGTTGCACAGATTTTGGAATACTGATTCCTGATTGGTTGTACGTTCTGTGCCTCTTAGAACCTTCCGGCACCTACTTAGAACATTCTTTGGTCATTCTGATGTCATTAAGATTTCTATTGATATCCAGAACCTTCTGGAACACCATGATTAGTAATCACTTAGCCAGTGAGAAAAGTATATAAGGGAGACTATCCCTCTACAATAAATCATCATCCCTTTTATCAATATACCAACTTGTTGATTAGTGTGATCACTGCTACCTGCTGCTACCTGAACTTCCAACCCCAGACCACAGGACACTCCCAGGAAACCGCACTGACAGCCAACTGACCTTGGAGGCACTACTTGTGAGGAATACTCAGAGTAGGTTTCTTTTATTATATTTGATTCTTTCCCAAGTTTGTTCTTGTACAGGCAAAGATACTTTTCTGTCTTTGTAACTATTGACCACTGCTGCATTCTTATCAAGTCCCTGCTGGTGGAGTTTACAGTTGTTTTGACTTTGGAAGCTTTAGTACATTGTCATCTCAAAGGACGCTGAACCCAGCACATACTTTTGTTAAGACGCCAACTAAGTTGGGGATTGTAGCTCAATAGTTTTCCCTTGACAAGCTTGTGGCTTTATTCCCCTTCACCTTAGATTAGAGACAGAACCCAAGTATTCCTAGCAAGCTTTTGCCAGAGGTTATTGCACCCAGTGAACACCCCACACACAAAACACTTGAGAAGTGTTGGACATATCTCTCCCTTGGACCTATATACCACCACACCAGAAAATATCTAGAGTGTGAAAAAAGCTTTCCCCTAATGCAGGTGACTTCCTGATCAGCTGAACACCTTGCAATGGTGGCATATTCTGATGTGAATGCCCTGCAACTGTTAACACATTCTGGTACCAGGATGGTTTCTGGGTCATATGTTGATAGCTGCATGACTGTTGTCCATTTATATCATATAAGTGGTAATATGCATCCTGAGATGATTTTGGAAAGAAGTAGTAGTAAATCCTCAAAGCCCCAATTACTAATATTAGAGGAAACTTGCCACTTCTCTAGCCACAACATTGCATCATTTACCGGTAGATGGATTACTGGGCGGACTCAACTCCATAGAGTATCCTTGGATTTCTTTCCATGGGTGTTGTCTCATTGCACAATGGGGTTTTGCAAGGCTCATGCATGGTATTGTTGTTAGTAGAGATAGGCTCACAAACTATTAGTGAGCCTGCTTCTTCAGTGCTATCACTCTGCATGCCATATTTATAAGGCTGGGGTGAGCCTAATGGTGTCACAAACTCACCTGACTCAGTTTGAAGAAGGTGACAAGTACAGCCAGGAGTCATTATAGTAGTATCAAGTGGCTGGCAAGATATTGTTAGTACATAAGTGAGTGATGAATAGTCAGATATTACTTGTGTGGTAAAACATTTGCCATGATCCTTGTGATACTCCCAATGCTATTGGCATGCTTCATGGCTGAGAGGCTTGCTACAGTATCCACATGGTCCTTCTTCTTTTCTCTTCCAGCATTTAATCAATACAGTCTTCTCCAGGAGGCAAACAGTTTGATACTCAACAATGCAATGACATTATACTACATTTTGTTAATACTCATTTGAATTTAAGACAGTCTTCTATTTGTGACATTGCACCTACATGAATGTAAGATTCAATGATGAGCTACTATTGTAAGCATTACACATAAAGTTGTGGCACCACTACACATGTATATCTGACATCATTTCCCCTTTGGTTTTACTCACTTCTATATATGTTGCAAAAGATAAAGCAAAGTTGTCTAGTTCCAACCAAGCCCCACTGCTGATAGCAGCAGAAGCACAGTTGGGCAACAGCTTGATTTGACATTCAGTGCAACAATTGGGGCTACAGCCAAAAAAGAACCTGTGTACAGCATGCCCACTGAAGGTAGTAATGTAGACTCCTCAGGCCCTCAGTCAAGTAGACAATTGGGAGTCTCTGCAAAGCTGCAAGCTAATCATAATGCTGAGGCAGACAAGAATGTAGCAAAAGCAGTACCTTCACTGGAAGACCAGCAAGTGGCTGTCATAACATCACCACCACCCATAATTGCAAATATGTTGTCAGCTCATTCCAAAGCATTAATGAAGCAATTAATACAGAGGCTGATAGAATGAATGCAATGTCCCAGAGAAATCAGTATATAGCTCAGAAACAGGATGAATGGATAAAGATGTAGAGCAATTAATATCCCAGGTAGAGAAAGCAGTATCTTTGTTGGAAAGAAGGAGCTCAGGTAGCTTAATATCACAGCCAAGAATGATCCCATTCCCAAAGTAACAGCTGAGGAACATTGTGCAGTTGTTGAAGCACTACATCAATGCCCAAAGATAAAGCCCACAGAAAATATATCACAGCTCATGAGGAAGAACTGTATTGTTGATACCAAAGCCTAAAAATCAAAAGACATTGATGATCTATGAATCTGTTGCGTGCAATGATGAAGAGTGGGCCAATACTCAAGAGGCCATTAGAAGTCTGACATGCCAACACCTTAAGACCAGTATTCCACAGGACCACCAGGAACTCAAGGCCAAGCAGAATGCACTTTACTTGCTCCAGGAGCATTATCCTGGATTAAGACCAGCAAACAGATTTTGAGCCAGCATTGGTATGCTGAGAAAGTATTTCAAGAATGTCAGTAGCTATAAAAGGCCCAAGAACCGGGGTGTAGTGGTTAAAACCAGCAGCTTCCTGAAGTGCATATTACAAGAGGGGCCAAACGCTTGAAACAAGCTTCCAAGAGACATTAGGGAGCTGAAAGAATGTCAATAAGAGAACAGCAGGGAAACACAGATGCACCAGCACAACATATGTCAAGGAAAAAGCGTGATTCCACTCAAGAAGCCCTCAGTCAAAGTAGCAGTGAAGAATCAGGCAGTGACAAAACCAGCAGTTACCTCAGGAGCCTATCACAGCATGGGCTGAGAGCTCAAAGCAAGTGAGAAAGAATAATCAGGTTGCGCACAAAGTGCAAGCAAGGGACAAGCAGGCCAGAATAGATGCATCAAAGCAGCATTTATTAAAGAGAAAATGCAATTCAATGCAAAAGACACACAGACAAAGTAGCAGTGAAAGGCCTGGCAGTGATAAAGGAAAAGGTAAAGGGAAACAAGTCTACTCAAGCCAGAAACAGGGAAGCATAAGAAGAAAGCTGCCATTTTTGTCCATTGATGCTGTAAGCGTGGAACAGACTGAATTCCATCATAGCCAAGAAGAATTACTAACAACAAAATGGCTGTTTGCACTA
>MCFE01000592.1:0-55109 GCA_002104905.1 Basidiobolus meristosporus CBS 931.73 | reverse complement strand
TGGGCTATTTCTTGTCCAATTGGATCTCCGGGCATTTGATACTGGAATGATCACTTCTGGGATATTCCTGGGCACTGATTCTGGCTGAACCACGGTTGTAGAGTCCTCTGGAGTGAAAAAATTTTCATTGTTTTGCTCTGATTCAATCCTGACAATTGGTGGACTTGAGATCAAATTTTCGTCATCATCTGATGTCATTTTTTGTGAAAATTTTGAATTTTCATCAAACAACACATCCCTGGACTTGATCAGCTTCTTTGCTTTCGGTATTGTAGAGTCTGTATGCCTTACTCTCATTGCAGTAGCCCAAAAATATGCATTTTACACTTTTTGGCTCAAATTTTGACTGATTTCCGGCCAGTTTTTTGGCATATGCTGTACACCCAAATATTCTTAGATGTTCTGCACTTGGTCTGTATCCATACCATGCTTCAAATGGAGTAGAATCACGAAGTATTCTGTTATAACTCCTATTTTTAAGATATACAGCAGTGGCAACTGATTCCGCCCAAAAATCATAGGATAATTTTTGATCATGGATCATAGATCTTGCCATATCAATTATTGATCTGTTAGCTCGTTCTGCTACTCCATTTTGCTGTGGGGAGTATGGTACAGTAGTCTCTTGCTTTATCCCATGAATTTTGCAGAAGTGGATGAAGAGTTTTGAGGTATATTCTCCACCATTGTCAGAGCGTATTTTCTTGATTTTTTCACCAGTTTCTCTCTCCACCATGGCTTTAAACTCCCTGAGCTTAGACAGAGCTTCTTCCTTTCTCTCCATGAAGTAGACCCATGTGTATCTTGTATAATCATCAATAAAAGTGATTAAATACTTCATCCCGCCTAAGGATAAATTTTGCATAGGTCCACACAGATCTGAGTGAATTAGATCTAATTTTTTCTTAGTTTTGATTAACCCAGAGCTCTTGAACGGTTGTCTGGCTTGTTTCCCATATATGCAGGCTTCACAGTGCTCCAAAATTAGCTGGGGGATCAATTTTCACTCCAGAAATTAGCTGATCTTTGATCATTTTACGCAAATAATCAAAATTGATGTGTCCAAATCTCCTGTGCCAAAGCATTGGTGTTTCTTCATTTAAGTTACTTATATTGGCTTCCAGATATGATGGAATATAAGTCAACTTGTATAGATTCTGATCTCTGATGCCCGAAGCAATATGGGCACCATTTTGATCAGTGATCCTGCATCCAGAATTGTCAAAACTGAAACTGAGTCCTTCTGCTGTGGCCTTGCTTACAGAGAGTAGGTTCTTGGCTATTTCTGGTACATAGAGTACTTCTTTAAAGGTCAGTGTATGGCTTCCTTCACTGCTTCTAAGGTTTACTTGGATAGTTCCTTCTCCCACTGCATCAAGTGTTCTATCGTCACCCATGAAAACCTTCTTAATTGGAATTTCTTGATATTGGGTAAAAAGTTCTTTTTGGTGTGTAAAGTGTTGAGAAGCTCCAGAGTCAATATACCACGTCTGAGAATCCTTGTTTGTGGTCATATTTAGTGCAGATATGAATAGTCTATCTTCAGTTGTTGCAGCATTTCCATATTCAGGCTTCTTTTGCTGATAATCTCTCTTTTTGAAACACCGGTCTGATGTGTGTCCTTTCCTTTTGCAGTAGTTGCAAAATAGGTTGCTGTTGCCTTTGTAGGGTCTTGGGTACCTCCTTTGTTGGTTATCATTGCTTATTAAAGCATTTTCTTCTTCCTTCTTATTGGCGCTTGATTTTCTTAATTCTTCATCCAGGAGCCTTCCATATACGTAATTTAAGGTCAAATCTTCAGTTCTGGACTCTAGGGCTGATACAAGGCCCTGAAACTTGTCTGTCAGGCTATTCAGGATGGTAACTATCACATCCTCATCAGTAGTTGGTACGCCCACAGATTCCATCTCATCTACCAGCAGGGTAATTCTGTTAATTAGATTTTTCATTTCTTCTCCTGGCAGCATCTTTGTAGTAAAGAATTTTCTTCTCAGATACATTTTCTTGGCAGCTGAACATGACTGGTAGGTGTCTTCTAATGCCTTCCAGGCATTCTTTGCCGTTTTTGCTCTTGAGCATTGAATTAGCAATTTGTCCTTGACATTAAGGCAAATGCAGTTAAAGGCACTTTGTTCTTTCTTCTGGTACTTTAAGGCTTCCTCTCCCACGTTTTTAGGAGGGCATTCTTCTCCCATGACAATATCCCAAAGGCCTCTTTCTTGTAGCAGCATCTTCATCTTCACCTTCCACACTTGGTAGTTAGATCCATCCAACTTTTCAGCAGAGGGAAAAATTCCAGTAATAGCAGTAGTAGACATTGCAGAGAGTGACAGCTCGGGGCTCATAACCTGTTGTAAGAGTCTTGGAGATATTGGAAGTGATTGGAGAACAAGTAGATTATGTGGTTTTCACTTAATGATTTATTGAATGTAAAAGTAGTATTTATACTTTTACATGGTCTTGGCATTACAAACACGTAGAATAGGTTAAGGAAGGTCCCAAGAACATGTGTGCAAAGTTTGGGGCTGTTTGGACAACTTTGAGAATTTTCATGTTCTGGGTACCTGGTATTTTGGTGAAAATATTCTAAGTAAATCCCGACAAGGAATTTGGTCAGTATTCTCTAGGATTTGAAGGTGATGATCTAAGTGACTAAGTTAGGTGAATATTTAGGTGGAAATACGAATTTTACACAATAGTTACATCCTGATAGCTGACAGACACGTTCAGGCTGTATCAGCCTAGAGTCCAGAACTGAAGATTTGACTTAAATTACGTATATGGAAGGCTCCTGGATGAGAATTAAGAAAATCAAGCGCCAATAAGAAGGAAGAAGAAAATGCTTTAATAAGCAATGATAACCAACAAAGGAGGTACCCAAGACCTACAAAGGCAACAGCAACCTATTTTGCAACTACTGCAAAAGGAAAGGACACACATCAGACGGTGTTTCAAAAAGAGAGATTATCAGCAAAAGAAGCCTGAATATGGAAATACTGCAACAACTGAAGATAGACTATTCATATCTGCACTAAATATGACCACAAACAAGGATTCTCAGACGTGGTATATTGACTCTGCAGCTTCTCAACACTTTACACACCAAAAAGAACTTTTTACCCAATATCAAGAAATTCCAATTAAGAAGGTTTTCATGGGTGACAATACAACACTTGATGCAGTGGGAGAAGGAACTATCCAAGTAAACCTTAGAAGCAGTGAAGGAAGCCATATACTGACCTTTAAAGAAGTACTCTATGTACCAGAAATAGCCAAGAACCTACGCTCTGTAAGCAAGGCCACAGCAGAAGGACTCAGTATCAGTTTTGACAATTCTGGATGCAGGATCACTGATCAAAATGGTGCTCATATTGCTTTCGGGCATCAGAGATCAGAATCTATATAAGTTGACTTATATTCCATCATATCTGGAAGCCAATATAAGTAACTTAAATGAAGAAACACCAATGCTTTGGCACAGGAGATTTGGGCACATCAATTTTGATTATTTGCGCAAAATGATCAAAGATCAGCTAATTTCTGGAGTGAAAATTGATCCCCCAGCTAATTTGGAGCACTGTGAAGCCTGCATATATGGGAAACAAGCCAGACAACTGTTCAAGAGCTCTTGGTTAATCAAAACTAAGAAAAAATTAGATCTAATTCACTCAGATCTGTGTGGACCTATGCAAAATTTATCCTTAGGCGGGATGAAGTATATAATCACTTTTATTGATGATTATACAAGATACACATGGGTCTACTTCATGGAGAGAAAGGAAGAAGCTCTGTCTAAGTTCAGGGAGTTTAAAGCCATGGTGGAGAGAGAAACTGGTGAAAAAATTGAGAAAATACGCTCTGACAATGGTGGAGAATATACCTCAAAACTCTTCATCCACTTCTGCAAAATTCATGGGATAAAGCAAGAGACTACTGTACCATACTCCCCACAGCAAAATGGAGTAGCAGAACAAGCTAACAGATCAATAATTGATATGGCAAGATCTATGAATCATGATCAAAAATTATCCTATGATTTTTGGGCGCAATCAGTTGCCACTGCTGTATATCTTAAAAATAGGAGTTATAACAGAATACTTCGTGATTCTACTCCATTTGAAGCATGGTATGGATACAGACCAAGTGCAGAACATCTAAGAATATTTGGGTGTACAGCATATGCCAAAAAACTGGCCGGAAATCAGTCAAAATTTGAGCCAAAAAGTGTAAAATGCATATTTTTGGGCTACTGCAATGAGAGTAAGGCATACAGACTCTACAATACCAAAGCAAAGAAGCTGATCAAGTCCAGGGATGTGTTGTTTGATGAAAATTCAAAATTTTCACAAAAAATGACATCAGATGATGACAAAAATTTGATCTCAAGTCCACCAATTGTCAGGATTGAATCAGAGCAAAACAATGAAAATTTTTTCACTCCAGAGGACTCTACAACCGTGGTTCAGCCAGAATCAGTGCCCAGGAATATCCCAGAAGTGATCATTCTAGTATCAAATGCCCGGAGATCAAATCGGACAAGATATACCCAAATTACTATATCAATGAGGGTACAAACTTAGCCTATGCCTATTCAGTCCATATTGATGAACCCCAGACTGTAAAAGAGGCCCTAAATAGCCCTCAGACAAAGTTTTGGAGATCTGCAATGACTGAGGAATATCAGGCCCTGATGGAAAATCAAACTTGGGACTTAGTCAAATTACCAATCAACCAAAAATCAATTGGATGCAGATGGGTCTTCAAGACAAAATACAAGGCTGATGGCACAATTGAAAGATACAAAGCAAGACTTGTAGCCAAAGGATACTCTCAAACAAAAGGACTTGACTGTACTGAGACCTTTGCACCGGTAGCCAAGTTTAATTCCATCAGATTAATATTGGCTATTGCAGCCAAATATAAGTTTTTTATTCATCAAATGGATGTAAAAACTGCATTTTTGAATGGAGAACTTGATAAGGACGTGTATATGGACCAGCCTGATGGGTTTGTTGACCAAAATAACCCCCATTTGGTCTGCAAGCTTAAAAAGTCACTATATGGTCTCAAACAATCACCGAGAGCCTGGAATTGCAAGATAGATTCTTATTTGGAATCTTTGAGTTTCAAAGGAGTAATGCTGACTATAGTATATACTATAAGCCAGATAGAGCAAATCCAGTTCTATTAGCTCTATATGTGGATGATCTTATTATAGCCGCCAATAACCTAGAAACATTGGAAGAGACTAAATCCAGCCTATCTAAGGAGTTCAAGATGTCTGATTTAGGAGAACTTAGTTACTACTTAGGGATTAAGTTCTCCATAGACAGAAGTACCCAGACTATTACCCTAAGCCAATCCAAGTATATTCAAGATATACTAAAGAAGTACAAAATGGAAGACTGTAAACCGGCAGCTACCCCAATGGAGACAAACCTTAACTTGGTCAAAACTTGACCAAATCAAGAGAGCTTGGTGCCATCTGAAAGCCCTGACTTTCCTTATCAATCAATGGTCGGCAGTCTGATGTATATCATGCTGGGAACACGTCCAGATATCTCATATTCAGTGGGAGTTGTCAGCCAACATAATCAGAACTATGGATCTGATCATATTGCAGCAGTTAAGCGGATTTTTAGATACCTAAAAGGAACTGCTGATATCTGCTTAAGATACACTTATATAGATTCAGAACAAGATCTTGTGGGATACTCTGATGCAGATTGGGGACGAAATTTGGAAGACAGAAGATCCACCACAGGATACACCTTTCTTTACTGTAAAGGAGCAATTTCATGGAATTCAAGAAAGCAACCAACCGTAGCACTTTCTACTACAGAGGCAGAGTATATGGCAGCCTGTGAAGCTACAAAAGAAGCAATGTGGTTAAGAAAACTCTTAACAGATTTAGGCCTATGTCAAAAAACGCCCATTACTTTATTTCAGGATAATCAAGGATGTATACAATTAGGTAGAAATCCAACTTTTCATGCTAGAACCAAGCACATAGATATTAGACATCATTTCATATGTGAAGCTATAGAGAATAGCTTAGTTAGCTTAGTTTACTGTCCTACAGATGAAATGATTGCAGACATATTTACCAAACCATTAGCTAGAGAAAAGTTTGAATATCTTAGGTCAAAATTAGGACTAGTCAGTATGAACATTTAGCTGAGTGGGAGTGTTGTAAAAATTTGTAATTCCACCTAAATATTCACCTAACTTAGTCACTTAGATCATCACCTTCAAATCCTAGAGAATACTGACTAAATTCCTTGTCGGGATTTACTTAGAATATTTTCACCAAAATACCAGGTACCCAGAACACGAAAATTCTCAAAGTTGACCAAACAGCCCCAAACTTTGCATACATGTTCTTGGGACCTTCCTTAACCTATTCTACGTGTTTGTAATGCCAAGATCATGTAAAAGTATAAATACTACTTTTACATTCAATAAATCACTAAGTGAAAACCACATAATCTACTTGTTCTCCCAATCACTTCCAATATCTCCAAGACTCTTACAACAGTATATACCCTCAATCTTAGGTATCTCTGGTTTCCAGTTAATTCCATAATGTGCCCAATGGCACATAGCTTGCCAACTTTCCTGCAATTGCATGCTGACTTCTGAACATTCTCTCTGTGAGAAGACAATATTCCTGTTGTTGTTTTTTTAGATAGTAACAAATTTGACAGCAACACCATCCATTGTGCCCAGAAAAGCCAGCTATCCTGCTTATGGCTGGGTTATCTCTGATCCAGATAGTATTTTGTGCATTGATATGATGGCAATTCACTAATATCCCACTAGAAAGCATACAAAACTCATCCAGCAGTGGATACAGGTAACTATCCAGGTTGGATGGTCATATAGGCCCAAATATCAGTGATATATCATCAGATTTCTGCTCCAATATCATAAGATTGGTGGCTGATTCAGGTTAATCAGAATCATTGGCCAGTAGGATTTGCTGGTAGAGTACTTGTTTAATGAAAATCCATCAAGTGCCAAGGCAAACACATGGTCATACATACCTTCAGAGTAGCCCTTGCTTCTTAATTGTTTATAATGTTTGCCATCAACTATATTGCAAGATTTTGCACCTGATTGTTACTGGGTGCAGTACTATGTAGTTTGCAATATTTGCTGGATTGCATGAGCTTCTGTAGACAGGGTATTACTGGAATGTATCTGGAGTGTTAGCAATGTTTTCCTCCTATGGTGGTAGATTCATGACAAGTTGTACACCTTGTAATGGTGGCATTTTCTGATGTGAATGCCATGCAACTGTCAACATATATGGGGAATAACTTGGTTAACCCTAAGAGAATAAATTAGGAAAAGGCCAGCAGAATGCCATCATAATATCAGCTGAATTCCAACTTTCCCAAAAGTGACAACTCTCAATATCTCAGGTACTAGCTTCACAGCAGACAAGCAGTCATTCTTTCCAGGGGAAAATAGGCCTACTAGCATTCATATCAAGTTTGGTAATCAGCTGCTCATTACCTCCACCCAAAATTGCAACTGAGAACTTGAGGCTGAAGCACCAGCTGAATACCAACAAAATGCCAGCAAAATTCCATCAGAATACCAGCTGAATACCAGCCAAAAATCCAATGAATTCCAACTTTGTGATTTTTCATAGGGAGGGAGAACTTGGGAGGTTTTGTACAATGCTTGGGACTGTTTATGCTTGTTTGCAATTAGTGATAACTTTTGGTATTACTACTATGTTTAAGATGTGAGTATTATACAAAATTTGTTCTACAGAGACAAACATTACAATCACAACAAAGTATCAAGTTATATCAATTATCAGGTGCCAAACTAATCACCCAACAAATTTCATCATTTCTGCGGCTTACCCTCATCTAAATCTGTGCTAATTCCTCACGATTTATACAAGCATTTTAGAATAGCAAGATCTGATGGTAGGGTAGCCATGCCACCCCCGCCTAAATTGCAATAGCATCGATTTAACAATGATCGCACCAAATAGTATGTTGCTGTTAGGGGTAAAATAGAATTAATATTCCTCCTGGACATTTGAGCACGCATTCTGAGCACAAAATCATATCTAAATAAAGCTGCAAGGCCTACATACATGTAATTTGTTTATTGACTACAGTAGCTGCCTTGCATAAAATAAAAAATATATATGAGATGGTAGGTGGGAAGAATATATGCATCAGATACAGGATTTTGTTGAAGTGCAACCAACAGGTATTCAAGGACTTTCAAGAGACTTTCGGCCATCCGGCTCTATATCAGAGGCCTCAATGGTAGGCGGAAGGTTCGAATTGAATCCCTTGGACTTAGAGAAAAACCTGCGCCTTTGCTTGGCTGTTGGAGCTGGCGAGGAGTTTTCGTTTGCCACAAAATTAGTGCTCAAATCTGGAGCAGTATTGTTTCTGGTCCGCGAAAAGAAGCGTTTTTGGGACTTCATCTGAGGATCGGGCTGGCTGGCGCTTGGACTTTCGGTCGGAGACCCAGTTGGGGATTGCTTGTTTGGATATAATACAATGTTAGAAGGACGGGGTTGAGTTGGTGCTTGATTTGGGGGCGAACTTTTGCGGAAAAAGCCCCCGGCCCATTGCTTTGCCCAATTCACCCGCTGTCGAACAGTCCTGTAACAAAAGAGAGCCATTTAATGCTTGGAAGGTCTAGTCAATAAAAGAGGATATGAGCATCACCTTTTGGCCATTTGCATGTTTACTTTGGCCGAGTTCTTCATCAGAAAAAGCATGGCGCATTGGGTAGCACACAGTAGGAGAAGAAACAAATCAAACGAGGCATAGCGGATGACGAATACGTAGAGCGTTAGGAACAGTAGGATTTTGCGCCTTTGGGTTACCTGCGAGATTGCTCGAAGCTCTGCATAACACGTGAATTACTGGAGAGTTCGAGAATGTCATGCTTTCTACCTACCTGCATAGCTTGGATTCTTCCCTGGGTGGGCGTCCGTTACTGGGTACGTTAGTAGGGCGATCAATTGGATGGGAATCTCCCAGATGCCGATATTCTGGTTATTCTTTTTGACAGCGGCAGGGCTATCAAACCAATTGCTCAGCACACCCAACCCCTGCGATGACCACCAATTGTCATGTACACTAGGCTCCAAATCCTCCGTTAGCTTGTTTTCGGAGTGGGTCGATTCAGAGCTCAAGCTCTCGGAGTGTACGGATTCCGGGTTGTCTGGACCAAGCCTTTCGTCATTGGCTTGCTCGTTGGCCGGTGGGTCATTTTCTTGAGCCTGGATTTGAAGCAAAGAGGTATCGCCCTCACCATCGATTGGGCTTTCCAACGATTCAGGAGCGGTGATTGATGGCCTCCGGGTGTTCACCGGATCGGCAATTTGGGCTTCGGTCGTTAAACAACTCGGTACTGGCTCTGAAGTGAAAATCGGATTGGCACGATCAAGCACAGGCTCTCCAGGATTGGAGTGCTGTGAGATATCCGACGACTCATCCTCGGTGGAGTCACCGCCAACTAGCGAGTCACGATTACCATTAGTGGCCAAGATAGACTAGTGCGGAGGATTGGGTTAGCAAAGATATGGTATTTGTACTAGAATTCCCCCTCTGCACTTACATAATTCTCCTCGTACCAAACTCTCAACCATTTCGCAATATTTTTTGACGTTTTCTTCTCGGCGATCGACGGCAGGAGAATTTCATTGAGATAGGTGAAGTTTTCTTGCATCTCCTCATAATTATCACCTTCAGCAACTTTTCAGTGACTTGTGAGTAACTGGTTGGCTAGATACATGACGCTGAGAAATTACTCCTTGAAGGTACCTTTGTAATGCGGGAAATTTTTGGTGATGATCCGATAAAAATACGGCGCCTTAGTGTTGCGCTGAGGATCAATAGCTTGGAGAACGAAGTTTGTCGAGGTCCTCAGATTCTTACGACCTAAGCTCGAGCCGACTAGGCCAGGTCTAACCCACATGGTATCAAAAGCTGGTTCAATGTGAAAGGCGGATGATTTTATACTCTATTCTATGTTATGTCAGGTATAAAAGGTTAAGTCAACACGTCAAGCAATATCATAAGAACCTCACTTTTAGGAGAAACAGACAAATGCTAAACTATTTGGCTATACAAATCTCGGATAGGCTCTGATATGCTGTACTGAGACCTGAAAGAGGGATGCTTGAGTGCCACCGAGTAGGCTATGGTGGCTAAGCAGATAGGAAAGGGGTGTAAGTAGGGACAGCGAAGGTTGCCAAGAACCTGAAAGCTAAGTTCGGCTCAAAGCGGTGCTTAGACAAGCAAGGTGAGTGAAATGAACCACCAGAAGAACTGATGTGCTTGTAAAAACGACAAACCAAGTCGGTCAGTATGGAGAAATGCAGAGGGCCTGCTACAAAGATATACCATACATGATGTCATAAATAGCGATATATAATTCTTTATCAACACATTAATAAGACTATTTCTATATGCGTGTCCAGCAAGACTTGTTTAATTCGCCTGGGTTACATTTTTGAGGGAACCCAAATCCACTAATTATCCAATCTAGGACTTATTTGAGAATTGATATCTCCCCGACCAATCATCTCCGATGAAGTTAGGGGCTACTCTGATTTTAGTACTGGGTGTTGTAGCAAAAGGAATGCTGTTGTGGCGCTGATTGAGCCTTACTGCAAAGAATACATCAGACGGCTTGCGCTACTTGGCCCACCTCTTCATCGATAGGATCCATTGAGAAGCAAGCTGTCATGTCCCAGGCATGCATCAGTTGGGCCGCAGAGGTTTTCTAGAGATGAATTTGCTTCGTACTTGGCCGGTGCACTTGAGCCTTGCGGGCCTAGATGCACACAAGCCTCCGTCAAGTCCACAGTGCTCACATGTCCAAGTGCATTTTCACACCGCACGAATTGATGATGCTATCGAAGTAGTACCCTCGAGCTCAGAGTCGTACGTGGCAAGACGTGAGGCGAGTTGTAACTGAGTTCCAAATTTTGGAATAACTAGTGGAGGTTGGTGGTTTGAGTTTCTCGTTTTCTTCTCAAGCAGGTACTAATCAATATGACCAGCTGCTAATGACCATGTTTCAAGCGAACAACTTGGGTCAAGCGCATTGGTTGACCGGGAAAATAACAATCATGTCATATGAGAGACAGCTTTCAATTAAGGATGCATCCTGAATTATCCGGTTCACGGGATCATCCACAATGGATCGCTTCACACAGGGGGCTGTTCAATATAAATCAAGCCACTATCGCTGGTGATGGTTATAGGCCAATGGCGGCTAGTATACAATCCTAGATTGGGCTTGATATCAATCTGTTTAAGGCGTGACTCGAATTGTATGGCCTAGGGCCATTGTTTCTTGGACGAGTGTAAAGCTGGGTTAACCCCGCCAAGCTTTCTAATTCCTTAAACTACGGTTATTTTGGGGATGCTGCAGCCAAGCACCGATATTTAGATTGACCCTAGTGTACTAAACGATCCGTGACTTTTGCTAAAGATTCCCAGTAGAATCCTTACGGCGTAATCCTTTGTGAAGGCAGGCTTCTAACCAGATCAAGGGTCCCAATCCTATATTTCACGGATAAAGCGAGTATATAGCAGCCAATGTAGCATAGCTACCTAGACTCTTCAATGTCCTTCAGGCTTGACACGCCCGGCCTATTAGAAAATCTTACGTTAGCTCTGTGACTTGTATCGATGGCTACTTATCAAGTTTACCTTTGCTTCACCAACCATTTTGTGGTCTAGAGTTGGATTGAAATGTTGGTAGAATGAGGTTTTAATGTTTGCTTGGAGCATTCTGTTATTTTTACTGTAAAATCCTGAAGCAAATCCAAGAAATGTGACTTTCATTCACCGCGAGATCACGTGAATTGGACAAAAAATCCTTAAAGTAGCATTGGATATGTACAAGTGATAAACAACATAACCTTCACGAGAAATCCATGGCGAAAAGAGCACGAGATCCTTTCAGTCAAGAGCATCGAGATGATGGGACATTCGTTCCGTTGAGAAAAGTATTGAAGAACAAGTCGAATAACCAGGAGGATAACTTCATGCCCTCCTATGCTGGTTCTTCCATAGTTGAACCTTGGTCACAAGCCGACGTCGCATCTTTACGAGCACAATACGGGATTCAAGTAAGTCAAAATTGATACGCGATAACGTATGTTCGCTCTTTTTTACACCTTTTCTCACTTGTCAAGTGTCCATTTACTCTAAACACCTTGTTCTGACTTGTACCTTCATAGGTTGTTGGCGATGATTGCGCAGCTCCCATTAGATATTTTAATCAAGCTGGTTTTTCGGACAAAATTTTGCAAATATTAAATGACCGAGGTTTCGAAGTAAAGTTGCATTCGTTGTTTTTGGAAAAGTGTTTAGTGTGAATTCAACTTAATCATCACTATAGCAACCAACCCCAATCCAAATGCAGGCCATTCCGTGCATCATGAGTGGACGCGATGTCATCGGCCTAGCTGAAACCGGTTCAGGAAAGACCTTAGCCTTCATTCTCCCCATGTTGACTTACTTACAACATGTACCAACAGCTCAGCCAGGTAAATACTTACCTCACGTCTCAACATCGTACTATTATTAATCAACGTATCTATACTTCATCTGAAAGGTGAAGGACCAAGGGTTTTAATAGTAGTTCCCACTAGAGAATTAGCAGACCAAATTTATGAAGAAATCCAATACTTTAATGAGTCTTCGTACTATGATTTCACACAGCAATCTTCTTACAGCAACAACCATTATCCCTCCACGACTATACAGCCTGGGGTGGTTTATAACACTAATGGCGGCAACCCTCCTGGTCACACATACGCAAATTCTTTCGAATATCAGCAAAACAGCGCCTACCAAGGGTACCGCAATTTTAATCACTCTGGGCATCAGCAGGTTTTCAAAGTATTGGGCGCAACTGGTGGCTTCTCGATCATGTCGCAGATTCTACCCTTGCGACAGCACGGAGTTGATATACTGGTTGGAACGCCAGGTAGACTTATCGATTTGATTAGTAGAGGGGAGTTGCAGTTGGACAGGTACGCAATTCTGGGCAATGTCAAGGCATCTAGGCTACGCTTTTCCTAACCATCGCAATTTATCTTGGCAAAAGACTTTCATATCTCGTAATGGACGAAGTAGATCGCATGCTAAGCTTGAACCTGGAGGAGCAGCTTCGATGGGTTAGAGATTTCAATACCCTGGCTTTGTCACAACCATACTAATCTGCACAGCAGATTTTCACACAAGCCGACCAAACCCTGAGACCTAGACAGACGCTATTGTGGTCTGCTACACTTCCACATAACCTCGAAAGATTGGCAAGATCAGGAGTTTTAAACCCGATAACTATTGAGATTGGGGCTCGAGAAGCAGCACCCATGGTAATAGAACAGAAGGTCCATTTTTGCCACTATTTCCAGAAAAAGGTTAGAGCCGAACGCTACGCTCAATCTCTTGTACCGATGGCTAAGATATCTTGTTGAACAAATAGAAAATCCTACTAGAGATTCTACGTTCGACTCCGCTTCCGCCAGTGCTGATATTTTGCAATTCATCATATGCGGTGGACAAGGTACCGTTACGACTAGCATGCCATCTTGTATGTTTGCTGATTTTGATATAAATACGCTCCTCCTACCCGCCATGTATTGTTTCTACAGCTTGTTCAGTTACTGCGAAGTGAACAATTTCATGCAGCTGGTATACACGGAGAAAAAGACCAGTCATACAGATTCCGAGTGATGAAAGCCATGAAAGAATGTAAGATTCCTGTTCGCCATTACTGTGGCCAAACCATCAAGACTAATCTATGTACTACTAGCGCAATTGGATATATTAGTAGCTACTGATGTTGCTTCACGTGGTATTGATATCCCTGATGTCACGCATGTTATCAACTGGGAATTACCAGATGATATAGATACGTATACACATCGCATAGGTAATAGCTTCGGCACATTCGCAGCTCAGAGGAGCGTTCACTGACTGATGTACGTTAGGCCGAACTGGAAGAGCTGGTAAACTAGGAAAGGCATCTTCCTTGCTAACCCTTGATTGCAAGATTGCCCACGACTTGAAGAAATCCCTTGAAAAAAGCAAACAGGTTAGTGAGTCGCGCGAATTAGACATCGATAACGCATTCTGACAACGCTGAAATTAAGGCCTACCCTCACGAGCTAGAGGATACCCGTGATTTTGGGAAAAAGATCATCCGTACAGAGCTAGGAGACAGAGTTGCTAGATACTAATACGAAGATACAAAAAGCAATCTTTCGCATCAGCCGATTACTGATACTGAACTGCAACGACAAATCAGGGTTAAGTTTTGTATTAGGTTGTTTGAGCGAATTTTTGTGGGTTTTAGTTAAATCATGCAGAAGGGCCAAGGAATGAACAATAGAAGAGCTCAAAATAAACAGAACAAAAAGCAGAATCCAAACATAATATCTTACAAATCGGGAGAATGGTTCCAAAGAAATGCAAGTACGCCAACCAAATATGCAGAAAAGAATTAAGATACAAGAAAGAAAGCATTCACCCTATACCTCTCCGTCACATCCTCGAGCAGGTGTATGGGCGATCGCTTTGCTGCTTTGACATTTTTACAAGTAAACCGAAAATATGGAATATTACATGTGAGTTGCAACCCCCCCCCATCAAGCCACGATCGGGGATGGGATTTGTGCAATCAGCTCATAGGAAGGCAAGCTTCCGTTCTCTGGACCGCTCAATTGACCGGAATACGGAGGAAGCTCGTCATAAGCAGTCTGGAGCTCTTTCGGCGCAAACCAAATGGGAATCCTCATGGCCATGGGGCCGAGGTCATCAGTGTCAGGGCATTCGCACGAACTAAACTCGACTTGGAGGTAATGCTCCACCTGAATAAAGCTTGTGTTGCAACTGAACCGCACTTCGCAACTGCTCAGATCCAGCATCAATAGCTTCTCTTGAGATAAATCCTCCAATTGGATGTCGAGTTTAAATTTGGCTATTTGCTTGGTGGTTTGATATGCAGAGATATTACTCTGATATCTCACGTGCTCCATAATGGATATCGATACCTTCTCAATTTGATGACCGATAAGATGACAAAACAAGATTTGAAGAGGAATCGAGTCCCCCTGAAGAACGGTTCGAGTAGGTAAACGGATGGAGTCCTGAATAGGTAATTTGATCTCTTGATCATTAGCAAACAATGTCTCCTGGGGCTCAAGATAGAGAAGAGAGTCCCTGCGCAGAGTTACAAGTCTGCTTGCGCTTACGTCTCTTGCGAAAGCCGGCCTCTTCACCTGAGCGGTTAACCTGTAGTTGATTTCGCCCAATTCCAAGATGACGCTTTCTGGTAGACTGCCAGGAAGGAATACATTGAACCGATATTGATAGGTGTCGGCAGCCAGCGCTTTCCCACCACTTGACCGGTCCATTAAGGACCATTTTTGTTTTACAATTGTTTTATGAAGCCAACCTGAATGATAGTAAACATCTTTAGCATAAGAAACGCACCATTAGAACTGTATAGTAATTACCTTTGGTGGCGGTGAATAAACTTATGGTTCCAACTAGCTTAAGAACAATATCATTAACCTTGGTCGGCTCCTGAAGCTTCAAGTCAACAACTCCTTCGACAAAGTACCCTTGTGACTCGGAGGCAGAGCCGCGAGCAATGACTACTTCTTGGTCGAAGATGATATCAACTACGGGAACGGAAAACATTATGATTTTTTCAAGAAACTTTTAAAAACGATTAAGACGAAGCTGGAATGAGAAGGTTAAATTAAAGGACAATATCAAAATAAAATTAAATAATTCAATAGGAGTGTGTGTTGGTGAAATCAAAGACTTAGCGATCCCATGGACCTCGCCTCACTATTTATATGAAATACGTATTGGTGATGTCTGAAATTAGCAAGTCTCGGGAGGTGGGGCGAGGCACTGGCTAAATATACTATCACAGAGTATATTTAACTTAATATGGACCCCTTTCTCCCCGAAATTTTACAAAAGCATCATATTTGTACACATAAACCTTAGATCCCTTGAATACTAGATGGCGGGTGGCCAATGCTACCTGCCTGAAAACCCCTCAGTACTTGAGTTACCGGCGGCCGCGAATAGATAACAAGCAAGATATTTCTGCGCCAGAAAACTCAGTTGGTCTGACTATATCTGTAAGTGAATATATTGCCGTAGAAGGAGTGGCGAAGAGCTACGAAGGCTAATTGTGTGATGAACATATTGAGGGTGTTGATTATGTCAGTGAATCACTAATCTTAGCCGAAATCATACGGGGAAGCGGTGGCACATTTCGAATGATCTGCCGGTCATGAATCCACCTTCAGCCCTGACTCGAAGATGGTTGATTGACATATTAGTACAGTCCACTCAAACGCTAAAGAACTGGCCTCTGTGGATTGGTTGAGGGTTCGAGATATCTCTACCGCTGGGATGTTGCGAACATTGTGATGTGGTCTACATACCCTCGACGATGAGGCAGGTCGGAGGATGCTCAATGGCTGCAGAGGTAGAATTGCCCAGATTCATTTGAGGCAACCCAGATAATCGCCATGATATTTTGACTGCTCTCTATTTTATTAGGTGGTATAACGGACAAGCAAAGCCCACCCAAGCGATCCCGTGGGATCTCACCGCATGAGATCCAGCTCGTGGCATGATGCCAAAAACTTCACGGTTCTCTCAAATCGGATGGCTCGCATGATATTAGTACCACCGCAGCTGTTTTATTTGAACCACAATGAAATCTAGGTAACCGTACCAATATACTCGACGCCGGTAACGGCCTAATTGTTTGTGTCTTCACGCCACGCCACAAAGAAATGGGCAATTGAATAGGGCCCACATTAGAACTGGCTCACACTAAGAGTGAGGAGCTGGAACCCTAACCCTATGCAGAGCTCTGGTGATCGGGAATACCATTGGCTCTTTCCGCTAGTATCGCAGGTCGTTACATCACCACGAATTTGTGGATTAGTGACCATGGAACAACAGTAGGACGAATCTTGTTACCCAAGGGTTCATGCTGGGGTCACAGGCACATCATGCTGGCTAAACACCGCACACGCGATTTGCAAGTACCCAATGCATAACGGGGCCCTAGCAAGTCCCATCAACTGCTAAAATTTTTCATCCCCGTGAAGCGCTAACTGATGAGTTGAACTTGTGCGTTCTACCAATTGTAGACTCCACTCTGCCAACCAGGAGATTCAATCTTGAGGAAACATGGTGTCTTGCTATTTATGGACATATCAGGGTATCCGGAGCCAATACCCCTTGATTCGAGATGATGTAATCCTTTGAAGCGTTGCGGGATCTTCATTGGTATTGGGCAGATAGCATTGTCTCTTAAACCTGCCATTAATCATTCCACAAGGCCATGATTCCACCTTGCGTGGAGCAATTATTCCCCACCGGACCTAAAGAAACGATGCCCTTCAAAGCCATCAGGCAAGTACTTAATTGCTCCAAATATAGGGTACTGTGGCTGTATTTGGCGGTGGCCATAACTTTACGTGGAGGGAACTTTTAATTTCGAGAACGTGTAAATGTACACATATTTATATCCAAACATGGCTATATGGATTATCCCCAACTGATGCTGTGCTGAAGGCTCTCGCCAGCATGGCGTATTCGAAGCAAAAGCTTCAAAAGGAATTTGCCATTTTAGTGACTGCTGACCACATTCAAGGAATCTTCCCGGTGTTGCACAATGATTGGCCATTGGAGTCTTTTTTGAACGAAGTCCATAGTCGATCGAAGCTACCAATCGTACGAAACTGGATGTTTGACAGACTGTCATTCCGTTTGCGGTGACATCTCACCAATCGTAGTCAGCTTTCGGTGAAAATTTGGAGAGCAGCTAGAGAGAACACCGGTATACATCATATACAGGGGTCAGTAATTGCAAAGCGAATATTATAATATATCCATCTATATCCCCACACCAGCACCATTGGTTTGCACTGAGCCACCCTCCCGTTTGAACGCATTTTTAACCAAGTATGGTTGTGGCTACCGATTGAACGAGGATGGCTCCGTTTGGTGAAAAGCCAAATGCCAAATGCCTAATACCTACACACTATACCCTCCACGTCTCCAAAGGATTTGGCACTGAGGGGGAAGGTGTCTTCGATATTCCGCGGGTGATTGATTGGCTCTGAGTTGCTATCGCCAGGTATATGCGGCAGTGACAAGCTGGGCTCTACACATCCGGCCATGCTCCGCCATCAGGGACCAATTCATCGCCCATTTTATAGGCTACGAGGGGCCGAGGTTTCTTGGTTCAAGTGGTGATCGTCGTTTTCGTCTAGAAGCTTGGGTTGGAACTCACCATTAAATTTTGAACGGGCGTGCGAACACACGCTCTATTGAGGGTGGTCGGGGAGAAATGGGGTGTATAGACCATACACATGTGGCCACTTTTTGATCGGGCGGTGGGCCAATGTTAAATACTAATTAAACATATCACGACGATTTGATGGGTTATATCCTATGTAGGCCGCCCAATCCGTATATAAATGATGCATATGGTGCCATACCTAGTCACTAGATTATACAATGTTCTAATGCATTGGACTGACCAGGCCAACACCAATAGCAGGGTACGACAATCCCTTTGGTGATGGTTCAAAGAATGATTCGATATTTCACTGAATGACTAATAATATATCATGCATTTTGGGGATTTTCAGAAATGCGCGCAACAAAAAGCACGTTTAGAACCGCTTCTGGACAAAATTTATCTTCCTTGCCATAGCAACTATGAGCAGAGATTTGGAAAGGCTAAGAGGCTACATTGGCACACTTGATAGCAAGTTGGTCAATCTGCTGAATGAGCGAGCGAGTTTATCGCTGGAGGTCGGGGCCGCTAAGAGAGCTCAGGCAGCTGAAAGGTACCCCGCTGGCAATAAGCTTTCCCTTTCGTTAAGTCGCTAAAAATCGTATGTCTTGCTCGGAAGCTCTGAAGTCCAAGCCAAGGATGTCTACATTCCCGCACAAGAAAAGGCCGTATTCGAGAAGGTACTTATGGGACTGTGTTACAGTCCAAAAAGTATATTCTAACGGGATTTTGACTGCTTTTAGCTCAAGAAAATGAATAGAGGCCCTCTTTCAGGGGACTCTTTGTGCTCCATTTACCGAGAAATCATGTCAGCCTCCATTTCACTCCAAAAGGATGTCTCTATTGCTTATCTCGGACCAGCGGGTTCTTTCACCCATCAGGTAGGAGCCAAAAACAATGTTGTTCACAAACTGGGGTGATTAAAATCAGCTCTAGGCTGCTGTGAAACGCTTTGGCGATAGCATTACCTACAAGCCATACGATAACATATCAGGTATGGGATCGTCTATTTTTAAGCATCATTGATGTTCTCCTAACGTGCCTATTAGACGTTTTCGATGCGATTGAGGGTGATCAAGTCACCTACGGGATCATTCCTATTGAAAACTCGACCTTTGGGTCGGTCGTGTTGACTCTTGATAGATTCATCAGGTCTGATAAAGTTCAAATCCGAGCAGAGACATACCTACCGGTTTGTATCCTCTTAGAATGTCTCGGTCCACCCTTCCCTGACCGGATTGCTCTATTATCCATTAGATCCAGCAGTGTTTACTCTCGAACTTCCAGAAGGGCGCTATAACAAAGATATACAGCCAGCCAGTGGTAAGCATTCGAGCTGCGTGGTGCTGCAAGCTTCAGTGCGTAATCTAGTTTTTGCTTAGGCCTTTGGTCAATGCCAAAAGTGGCTTGACGAAAATTTACCGGGTGTCGAGCGTATTAACGTCAGCTCTACCTCACATGCCGCTGAGCTAGCATCCCGTGAAATGTATGCTGCTGCTGTTTGTAGCTCAGTGTGTGCTGACTTGTACAACCTTCAAATTGTTCAGCAAGATATCTCTGATTTGAGGAGTAAGTGCAACAGTATCTGCTCGATAGAGATCTCCTCTAAGCCTCTATATCTAGACAATCACACTCGGTTCTTTATCATTGGCAAGAACTGTGACAAATCCACTGGAGATGATAAAACACTGCTCTACTTTACCGTGGACCATAGGCAACCTGGTGCCCTGTGCGATGGACTCAAGGTTTTCAAGGACTATAGCCTTAATCTCACCCACATTGATTCCCGGCCATCCCATCAGCGACCATGGCATTACGTTTTCTTCGTGGAATTCGAAGGTCACAAGGACGACGACTCAGTGAAAAAGGCATTGGCCGACCTCAGCAATTACTGCTTGGATATCGTTGTGTTGGGCTCATACCCAAATCAACGTCCTTCCAATGCTTAATGGCATCATGGCATCTTTCATTGGCAATAAAGTGTTTCTTAGAATCAACGTGAAGATTTTCATGAAGACCAAATTCTATCGTTAGATTCAATCATGATAAGATAAACTTGTTCCAAGCTCATTAGTTGACTTCGCCGGCTCATTTATCAAATCAGTATTGGATTGGATGTTTTTCAGAAATGGGGCTCGCATTTGGCTATAATTCTGAGAAATGGATCTATTCACCTAGCCAAATGTATATATATTGGTCATCTATCACTTGTATTCCCAGTTGTGAAAATGCTCCTTGATATTAGCGGTCTTGGCAAAAATAAACCGGATGGTAGTCCCTTATTTCAGGATGTCCATCTACAAGTTAGAGAGGGCGACGTAGTAGCCATTCGCGGACCAAGCGGTGCTGGGTATGATTCCTTCGCTCGTTTTGTTTGTACTTGGATATACTGATCAGAGATTGTCGTCTTCGTAGAAAAACAACTTTTCTCAAATGCATATCTCAGTTGACTGAAGCAGATGCTGGTAAAATCACCTTGGATGGGCTGTTCGTATTTTCTCATTCGATTTTAGAGGTTGGCCTTTAATTCACGAACAATGTAGCACTCCAGAACAACATGGCATTCCGAACTGGAGAAGTTTGGTAACATATATCCCACAGCGGCCACGTATGTTGAGCAATATAACATAAAGTTCTGTTTCAAAACATGCTCATATCTTCGCATACAGCTATCCTTCCTGGAACCCCCTTGGAATTGGTCGAGAAGATTCGTCAGTTCCGTTCACAGCGCAAGAAGAATAACTTTGTCGATCCGGTAAATATTTACACATCCGTGGTATTTCCAAAACAGTTGACTAAAAGCATGTTCAAAGATCTCTATAGCTGAGAGGTAGTTTACACCCTGCTGAAAGCACAACTTCCCACAACAGCTTTGTTAATATGACAACATATAGCTGGGACGTACCAGAATCTCTTTGGGAAAAGGAGTGGAACCAGCTATCAGGTGGAGAAATTCAAAGAGTTGCCCTTGCAATTGGGCTTTCAATGCGACCAAAAGTGGTTCTACTTGATGGTTCGTATGTATGCATAGCAGTGAGATATCTCAATCACAACTAATATAGATGATTTCAAGAGCCTACCAGTGCCCTAGACCCTTCCACCTGTCTGGCAGTTGAAAAAACTTTGGCACAATACACCTGCCTATGGATCACCCATAACCCGGAACAAGAGAAACGTATTGCTACCAAAACACTAACATTCAGTGGAGACAATGTGCGCTACGAATCTCTCGTCATCGATCCAGAAACTCCCACAGATATCAACACAGCATAATCGTGATCTGCCTCCTAGTTATCCATCCACTCTGTGTGAAGAACTCGAGTCTTCACATTTGTTCGCAATCTTTTTTTGTCATACGTCTACGATCTTGCTGCTGATATTAGATACTCTAGACATTGACAAGTGATATGATGAGCGTGTTCAAACATAATAAATTGCTGCGACCATATTTCATTGGCTCGAAGTGAAACACAAGATATGCCATTCTTGGTACCGGAATCGTCTTGAGGAACAGGATTTCAATTTGGATTGGCCACCAAATTGATTTGTGATATCACTCACAAATGTGCTATTCTAGACATTACGATCATAATGCTTAGTAGTTCCGAAAGCCCTCCCAAATGGGAACGTGTTGCTGTTTCTATATCTCACTACCATGAATTTCGATTACATGCGACTGTCGCTGACTAATCTAGCTATGCTTCGTCATCTAGAAGAATGGTGACCATAATGCTCGTTCACGTCATGGTAATCATTCAACCTTGATTTCATTCCAGGCGACAATTTCTTCCGTATTATTTAAGAGCAGTGCCGACCCTCAACTACAAACATTCTTCGATGAGCATACTAAAGAAAATGGCTAACCAACGCACCTTCCAACTTGCTTCTGGCTCTCAAATCCCCTTGGTTGGCTTCGGTACTTGGCAATCTCCCAAGAACGAAGTCAGAAAGGCTGTTGAGATCGCTTTGAAGGCTGGATACCGTCATATCGACTGTGCCTACATTTACGGCAATGAAGAAGAGGTTGGCGAAGCTATTGCCGCTTCTGGCATCCCCCGTGAAAAGCTCTGGATTACCTCCAAGCTCTGGAACACCTTCCACGACCCTGCTGATGTGCCCTCTGCCTTGGACCTGTCTTTGAAGAAGTTGGGTGTCGACTATCTCGATCTCTACTTGATGCATTGGCCTGTCGCCTTCAAGAGTGGCAAGGAAACTTTCCCCAAGGGCGACGACGGCAAAGCCTATGTTGTCGACACCGACTATGTCGACACTTGGAAGGCCATGGAGAAGTTGCTTGATACTGGCAAGGTGAAGAACATTGGTGTCTCCAACTTCCAGATCCAACACCTTGAAAGAGTCTTGAAAGAAGGCAGCGTTACACCAGCCGTTCTTCAAGTTGAAACGCATGTATATCACCCTCAAAATGAGCTCTACGATTTCTGTAAGAAGCATGGCATTCATATCACCGCCTACAGTCCCCTTGGCTCTGGCAGTGAACCCAAGCTGATGGATGATCCTGTGATTGTTGAGATCGCCAAGAAGAACAACCACACCGAGGCCCAAGTACTGCTTAGCTGGCTCTTGGCTCGTGATATCTCGATTATTCCAAAATCGGTCACCGAGAAACGTATCGTCTCCAACTTCGATGTGTTCGAGCTATCTAAGGAGGACATCGAGAAGATTAATAATATCAAGACCAGAAAACGTGTTGTATCCCCCGACTGGATGAAGTGGTAAACGTGACGTCAGATGTACTTTTAAATAAACCAGACCAGTTGCTGGTCATCGAACTGATCATATACATTCAAATCCACCTGATTTGAAATCAGAATTGTTGGATGGTTGCGCCTCATACGTCAACGTGTTTGATCTACATAGCAAGTGATCGAGGAGTAAAACATCGATCGAGTTGTCGCCGTTGAGGTTACACTCGTTGACGTAAACAGATCAAAGACTACTAGTTTGGGTGGATTGGGAAAACCACTGAAGTTGGGTACATTGGGTAATTCAGATACTTGATGAACCAAAAGAGAGGTCAGAAGTGCCGAAGCTCGTTGGTGGTTTAAACAAACCCAAAAAAATTGGGTGGGCTTGGTGGATCGCCGGTCCAACCGGGGTGCTTTGGAGAGTGTGTAGAAGTTTTTTGTTTGTTTGATCATTTATTCGGATTGAATTGTGCGAACTCATTGCGCCAACTGAAGGAAAATAAAAATACACAGCCGAGAAATCATTCTGAAGATTCAGTTAACAAATCAGAGAAAAGGATGCAGTAAGGCTGAGGGGTCACGCTTGTTCGGTCCCCGATTGCTGCGTCAGAATATAATTACAAATGCCCCGTTAGGGTGGCCATAAAGACTGATTGTTCAAAGATGGAGATGAGCTCCAGTCTTTGTGCAATTCCTTCACATTTGGTTCAAGCATTTCCTGGGAAAGCTTGAGTAAGGTCGGGATGTCCATGACTTCTTTATCACATTGGGAAATCTTTTGGCGCCAGAGGCTGATAATGCTGACCTTGAGGCCAAAGCTGAAGATCCACAAGAGGATCAACATAGTTGCCGTAGCATTGTGCTGGCTGAGGTGCATAGATTCCGTTGAAGTCATTTTGTGAAGGTTCCTCTGGTAAATTGACGGCCTCCGCTGCTGAGAATTCCAGACACGTTTACCGTGTCTGAACTTGGTGAGTACTGCTGACTCGCCAAAGCCGTCAAAAAGGAAATTTGACATCTCGACCATTTGCGCTTGAGCTTGGAACATGGCAAGTTGAGCAGTGATTGCTTCAAGTTGCCTCGACAAGGTTAGCTTTTCTTGTTCGACTGCATAGAGTTTCTTCCCCAACTTCTCATTCTCCACATGAAGCTGGGTGTTTGCCTCCTCCAGATCGGTGATGTAGCGTCTCTTACGATCCCTGGATTCTTGGGCAGCGGCTCTATTCCGAATAACCCTGAGAAAATCGTTAGAAATCGCGGCCTGGGGGTACTGTCATGCGGCCAATGACCTACCTCTCTTTTGCCCTGGCCTCCTTATCGACCACTTCACTCTTGCGCTTGCGACCAACCTTGTTTCCGGTTTTGGTTCTTTTCGAATCACAAATCCCTTGTGGGCTAATGCATTCCTGTTTCACCGGCGCCTCGCTAGGACCTCGTGGGGATGTGGTCGGGTTAAGCGGGAAGGCAGGCGACTGGAGGTCGTTATCGAGCAATTTAGTGTAGGATGATTGGTCGGGGATGAGTGGATTCGTTGGCGATATGGAGGGTGGAGTAGAAGGTAGAGAGTTGGAATCCGAGTCGGAATCGATATGGTTACTCTGCGTCGAAAAAGGTGAGACACTCAAGAAAAGCTTATTGTCGAGTGTCGCCATGTCCTCAATCCCTAAAATTGGCACCATGGTTGGTTGTAGGGGGAGGTTTGAGGGAAGAGAGGACATGACGACTAGCGGCTTTGATCTGTGGCACTAGATTCAAGAAACAGGTTGCGTATGTACTCCAAGATGAGTTGGATTTCTTGAGTTCTGATGGTTACATTGTCGGGTATTTATAAATTCTTCGCGCCAAGAATGTCTTTGGTATTCCTTGACATGAGAATCCGCAGATGCCGAAGAACACTCTTTGATAGGATACATCAAATATTCAAATGTGGTCGAAGGTGATTGGCCTGCCGGTGGCTCCAAAATATTATGAATACATAATTCATGAGTTTAAATTATCCACAAGCATACCAATCTGGTCTGCACGATTAGACATGATTCATTCCACTAGGGAAATGAAAATTTGGTAATTTTTGATTGGCCGTAGCTGGTAGAGAAATGGGTCATAAATTGTGGATCGTGTTAGGCAAACGGGGTACCGGACTATGAATTACTCCCGCTGTAGATGAAATGAGCTCGGTTCTTGGAACCTGTCAATCTACTATAAATTCAAAATGAGTCGAGTAGCAAGGAGTATCATGTGATAGTCATCTCATCAATTTATGGGTTGCGGGAACGAAGTACACACGAGTTGAACAAACTGATTTTACCAAAGTGGTTGTTGGTTTATCTAGAGTGCTTTATTCATAATTGTACTGCCACCAGAATTTGGTAGTTGTATATTACGTTTTGAAAATACTAATCAAAGCACCAGTTAGTAGAAGTTACAGTGTGGAATTAATGAGCTGTCAATTCAAGCTTATCAAATTATTCGCGCGAAATAGGTCGGATCATACATCTTTTGTACAGTCGTGAGTCCTTTTGGGTAAGAATTAGGCCTTGGGTGGGTTGTTGTAGGCGAGGACGTTTGGTGTGTCCCCTGGAAGCTTCTGCAAGACGTTCTTAGTGCCGGCTTCGATCAACTTATTCTTCAATTCCTTGGGAGTGATAGTAGAGTTGGACTCGAATGAGAGCATGTAAGCGAGAAGTCCACAGATATGGGGACTGGCCATAGAAGTTCCGGAGATTGTGTTTGTGGCGTCCTTGGAGCCGATCCAGGTTGATGTGATATCCTTTCCAGGAGCGAAAATGTCTACACATTTACCATGGTTAGAGAACCAAGCTCTCTCATCGCTAATGTCACTGGCACCGACAGTAACGGCATTCTCGGCAGAGGCTGGGGAATAACCGCAAGCATCTCTGTTGTCATTACCAGCGGCAACGGCGAAATGAATTCCGCTATTTACGGCAGAATTTACAGCTTCATTTAAGGCGATACTCTTTCCTCCACCAAGACTCATGTTCGCAACACTGCCCTTGTGCTTCTTGCCAGCTTTCTTGGCTTCGAGTAGAGCTTGTTGATGAGCGGTAATAACCCAGGTAACACCCTTTACTACATCAGCCATTGTTCCGGAGCCGTTGGATCGGAGCACCTTCACAGCTACAATTTTGGCGCCCTTGGCAACACCATAACGCTTTCCGGCAACTGTTCCTGCACAGTGAGTACCATGACCGTTGCCATCCTTGTCTTCGTCATTTTCGGGAATGGTGGCACCCCATGAAGCTCTTCCTTCGAAGTCCTCGTGATCCACATTCACTCCAGTGTCAACAATATAAGCAGTCACATCATTACCACCATTCTCCTGGTAAATGTACTTGTTGAATGTACCAAATGAAAGAGCCTCACGATGGGAGATTCTGGAGAGGCCCCATGGGGCATTCTTTTGCAGCTCGGAGACATAAACCATAGAATCGGCTTCGATGTAGGCTACATCATCCATTTCTCTGATACGTTCAACCACCTCGGATTGGAAACGCCCGGCATAACCCTTGAAGCCTTCGGCATCGTAGATATGCTTGATCTGATTAGCCTGAACACCATCGGAGTTTGCGATTTGCAAATAAGAGGATAACCAGGCTTGATGATTGAGTAATCCGTAACGGGAGTCATCCTTTAGAACAACAATGTAGGAGTTCGGGATGATCTCCGCGTCAAGAGAGGTGATGACGGGGGCACCAGGTTTTTCAACAAAAACTGCAAAGGTGGTAGCAGTAGCGCAAAGAGTAGCGAAGATGATATTAGTCTTCCAGGTCATTTTCTATGATGCTACTGCGAGAATAAATAAAAGGAAAAGGATAGAGCCAAGTGAGAAGGGTAGAAACGATGGACTGATCTGAATTACTGGTAGGAATCCCACCTAGGTTATATAGGGTGTGGTGGGGGATGGGATATCTCAATACCACCCCGATTGGGTCCTTGACTTAGTCATGGGATTAGGATTAATTAGGAGTCAGGTTGATATGGTTCCTAAATAATATGTGCTGCGAAAACAAGAGGTAAGACATTCTTTGATGTGATCGCGTGATTGAGGAAGATTTGAGCAAACCATACGAGCCTCAAGCATAAAGGGCAAATAATAATAGGAATCGCCAATTTCAGCTCTCAAGATTTTAGCAATGCAGTCATTGTTGCCATAGATTCAAATATATTGTCATCAAGGATAGGAGGCTACGTAATTGTATATTCAGATTGCATTTATTCATCCCACTGAAACCCAATCATGAAATGGGTTTGCAAAGAAAGGGGAGAGCAAACCAAGTCACCGCTCAGTAAGAGTCCAGTTACACGAGCCAACAACAAAGCTTATGGTTGCCTATCCAATGCTGTCGTGTTTGGCATTGTCACTGTGGCACGATGAAGGATTTGTTCCGAAATCGAATGCAATGGTCTAATTGACCAGTGCTGGTGGTGGTATTCTTCAAAACAATGCTTGCTCCCTTGACCTACACAACCCCTGAACTCTGGCTTTCTTATCAGGACGGGTATGCTGACCCCATCAGCATCTTGGAACAAGGACTGTTACCTATCTGGGTTTCACTGAGCGAAACAGCTCATGTAGGGGTCGAAATGTGGAATCGTGCATCCAGGGAGGATACTTGGAAAGCATGGGTCATGCTTCAGCTGCCCCATTGAATGCGCAAAGGTTAAAAATTTAGCAAAGGAGTAGCTGCAACAACCTTAAACAGCGACCTCAGTTGATTGAAACGTATCCTTGTTGAGCAGTCGTTCTCCCCGATTGCCAAATTGAACTGTTGAGGTGCAGATCAGTCGTTTCAGTGTCACTTCATTCGGATCCATCAAACTTATCAGATTTTCGCCGAAAAGCCACAAAATCAAGCTAATCATGTTTGCTGCGAATCTATCTCCCTCCAATGGACGGCTGAGCATTCTTATTTTAGGTTAAGCTATATACCGAATTCCAGAATTCGCCAATTATGTACGAATTACTTTCGTGCTCTACGAATCATCTGAGTGGAGAAATAGCTTCATTCCGTCGAACATTTCAAGACAGCATGATGGTATTTGGGTGTGATTCCAACTGGTATGCTCTTGGAAGGAAGGCAGCCTTCCCTAGAATGGGATGAGCTTCCACGACGCATAATCAATCTTTCCATGCTTTCTAATAGCGATACTCATGAGTGTTGGTGCAACCGCCAGGTTGGAATCAAGAGACACAAGAGTAGCCTCAACATCCATCGGGTAGATTGTGCCCTGATTTCAAATCTCATCTTTTCCTTTTGTACCATCTCGGATATTTGTAGCAATTCAGAGCAAAGGCAGCGGTATATGGCCATTTCCAACACAGCTAGGGCCGCACCCAGAGCAATTTCCCCAATTAGCAAGGGCGCATGGAATTTGAGGGCGAGGCAGTCGTTATTAGCGATCAATGTGACTATTCATCCTTTGTAGTACCGTTGGGCTGGCGGCGATATAACTCATAATGATTCCTAGTTAAGCGTAGGAAATCATGGAAATAAACACAGTCTCATACTGCAGCGGAAATTCAGAACGGGCTACTAAAACATGACCAATAAATCTGATATAAGATGTACCCCTTATGACTGGATCCTGGTCAGCCTGGCTCTTTGTCAGCGTACGCTTGCTGCACACACAAGGTGTGGACAGGAATTAACAGTGCTTTGTTGTTTATTGCTCCATACGATTGCTAGTCGCCAAAGCATCTGAGGCCGACAATGGCCTGTCCCGTGACTCACCACGTAGCCTCTGTTGTTCGTCATCTGAGTATTTCGGTGCGACCAAATCCGGTACACACGATTACTTCGATGGCATACATCGGTGCCTTGCGAAAACGATACACCGCTTCTACTTTGGCACGTTGCCATCGCTCAGCGCGAACTGAGGCGGGATGGTGTAGGGTATGGGCCCATGCTAATGGGATGTGCGATTCTCATTTGCATACAGCGAACAGCAACTGTTCAGCGAATCTATGCTGATCAATAGTCGATGGAGCCCAGACTTCTGATGAATCCAGTCGAGTGCGCAGTAATTGTTGCTGATAAGGTTGAGGGTTGAGATCCATCTAAGCTACCGTCACCGTCCAACTGCCGACGCAATTCCAAAAGCCAGCTCCGCCAATGGCGTGAACTCCCTGCGGAGCCATGATACCACTTGCCCAATTGGAAACAATGCTAATATTTCCTAACCTGGTGGCTCCACTAGTTGAAACCGGCATTAAGCAGATAGCATTGTTCAGCGTACTCACATCATGTGTCTTCTAAAAACCAAGCGATCATTTGTCAAACTTCAGGTGGACTGTTGAAAGTCCATGACGAAGCCTAAATCATATGCCTGAAACCGTATTTGACTCAAATAAATACTCTAGCCCACAAATTTAACGCAAATCGGTCGAGTGCGCTTGAGCACATAGGTGAAGGGTTTTCAGTTGACAAGTAGCAGTTGGTGATTTATCAAGTGTATTATTGTAAAGCAGCAAATAAATTTCCATACTATATACACTACAGAAGGTGTGGCATGTGCCTACAACCGAGAGCGCGCGAATATATTGTGGAAATCAAGGGACGGGCGCAAGGGGACATAGCGCAGAAATTTACGTGTTCGTGAGTATATGTTGAGAGTGATTTGTTTTAGGAATAGAATTATTTAACAAGCGCAGCCGGATTCCTCAGGGTTATTCTCTTTGTTGAGGTTTAATTTGACGTCGATTAGTTGGGATGCATTGGTGTCGTTGAGTGAATTCTCCATTCCCGGTAGCGCTTGGGCAATCTTGCGGAAAAGTGCTTTGACATTGAACCCAGCTTTGGCGCTTGTTTCCATGAACATGATGTTAAATTCCTTCGCCTTCTTCTCTCCCTCCTCCGTTGTTACTTGGCGTTTGTCGCTTAAATCGGTCTTGTTGCCGACCAGGACTATGATCACATCGGTACCACGCTCAGCACGCACATCGTCGATCCATTTGGCAGTGTTCACGAACGAATTACGGTCTTCAATAAAGATTATCAGTAAGAAAGGGCATACTCAGATATTCAACGGTTGAAACCTCCAAGTCACTCGACAGTCATTGACACATACTTGTTATATCGTAAACCACAACAGCCACAGAGGAGTCTCGGATGTAACTAGGTATGAGGCTTCGGAATCTCTCCTTTTGGAGAAACAGTAGTTCAGCAAACTGAAGCAGAGCATTATGATATGTACTATCTTACTTGTCCGGCTGTATCCCAGAGCTGAAGTCGAACAGTTCGATCTTCTAGATACATGGTCTTGGAAAGGAAATCGATACCGATAGTAGCCTACAAAGAGAAACTTAGGAAAGGTGGTATAGAGACTCAGCACTGAGGACATCTCTACCTGATAGGTGTTGTCGAAAGTATCATACATGAATCTAGTGATAAGGGAGGTTTTACCAACTTTGAAAGTAAGGAAAACATTAGTGTCTATTTTCTTCGTTTTGTCGGGTTGGAAGGCCCTAGGCCCACTAAGACGACAAGCTTTCACCTACCACTCTGCTCGCCTAGGAAAACAAGCTTGAACTTTCTCAGAGGATTACTGAATTCAGCGTTAGCAGCCATATCAAAGTTCTGGTGAAATAAAGCAGGGGGAACGGAAAATTTAACTGTCACGAAGAATGGTTTCTAGAGCTGATAGAGCACAAATAGCGTACAAGTGGAAAAGGCTGGTTAAAGAGAATCGGTTAAAGAGAATCCCTACTGAATGATAATATCCCACATTCAGATCCCGCTAGGCGATGAATTCCACCGGCGACCAAGCAATGGAATATAAAATACGGGCTCTGCCCCTTTCGTCCGCATGTCTACCAATCATTACCACCCAGGTATGCAATGCCAAAAAACCGAAAAACAATTCGGAATTTATTGAGTTACAACATTCAGAAGAATCGTGCCATCTAATTGATCAGCCGGCCAGCCCCAAAATATTTTGACAACTCTGGGTCAACAGGTTGCAAGGGAATCCAGGATTAAGACCATAAATGAGACCGATGGTATCTGAAGCAACCGGATCCGGCAGTCACTCCATGGTTATTTTTGCTTAATATCCGGTGGGGTTGAAGCAGGTTGTGAGCCGACTGCCAAATGCGTCGGGCTCCGTTGGAATCGGCGGCCTTATTTTTTAGCGAGGCTCGATGATTTGCAGGATGCGATATTGCTCATCAACTAAAGGCTTGGCCAATTCAGTCGTGTCGGGATAAGGTAAACAGATTGCCAGATAGGTAAACATGGTTTATTGGAGGTTTTTGAGAATCATGGGCAACATGGTGCATACACTAGCATTGGCTATTTTGTGAGCTGAGGTATCCCAGGGGGTGATTTAGGAAAGACTGAGATGGACCAAGATACCAACAGCCATAAGGAGTCCTGAACATTGTGCGGCAAGCTTTGACGTGCTGTTGGGGGTAATGGTTGGTGGAGTGTTGGTGTTGGAGGGAGTGGAGCCGGTGGCTGATGAAGCACTAGGGCTTGACGGGGCGAGCGATGCTTGGGTTCCGGTTGAAGTGCTCCCGGCAGAAGACGATGTCGAGCTAGGAACTAACGCGCAATAGGTCGTCACCAATCCATCTTGGATCTGACCTTGACTGGTGATGGTAGGATCGTCTTTGCAGTTATCGTAACATAGCCGGATATCCTTTTGACGCTGGCATTTGCATGCATAATCCTGATCACTACAGGCATTGAACATATCTTTGCCTCGTTGGATACAAGCATCGAATACAGTCTGGGCGGCGCAGGTCGCTTCCACAGCTTTGGACACACATAGCATCGTGACCAAGGCGCAAATGATGATGGAGAACTTCATTGGGAAGGTATTGGATGTGTTATCTGTCCTGGCGCGAGGTACCCCGCTCATTTATACCTCCTCGGTCTAACACCGCACATTGGAACCATGGACCAATTGCTGTGGCCATTTTGTTTACTGATTCACATCTGGAGCCCAAGACCATCTGGCCCAAAACAAATGGGTGCGTGTTTTTTGAGGTTGACGCTGCAACAGCAACTATCAGCAAACAGAATCTCCTCAACAACTGGCTATGCCGAGTTGGTTCGATTTCGCATCGGGTGGTAGCCCAATGAAATGTTGTTTTGCTGACTGTGCTTCAAACACAGAAAAATGTCATTCGTAACCTCGTTCATCACTGGTTGGTAAGGACATTTGGACTGACAAGGCACGAGTGCTGCTCGCCTCCAAAGCTGACAGACTGTCCCATACCGTCATGGCTATGCGCCAGAAAGAGGCCAATGTCCGTGATGGGCTTGTCCTGTGACGGCATTGCTCATGCCCCGTCTTCGAAATCTAGCCACATGAGGGGTATAAATAGATCTTGCAAATTGATTCAGCTCCAGTCCATGTTAGACACCTCACTAACCTTATGTTGTAGGCAAAGATAGCTGGTATCATGATCTCAATCCTGAATGTGCATCCGCACCCCGCGGCGATACTGTCGGTAACGTTTTCACATGTGCCGCCAGACCACGATAAAGGTTGATGTGGCATAATCTGATCTATGCCAACTCCATCCATCATGCTATGAACTCGCCTGTGCGGCTTGGACCCTTAAGAACGTGGTATCCGAAAGGTCCCAGTTCCATTTGTGTATCAATGCTAGGGATGCTATCCTCTCTCTCATTAGGGGAGAGCTTCCTACCCTCCGAAAACAGTTCGAATCATGGCTCAATATACAAGCGATATAGCGAGTGCCTCAAATCATACTGTACTTTATGTTTCACACCAGATAATTGACCCAATAGGTACCTCCCAAATCATTATCAATGAACATGAGCTTCACAAAATTTTCCATCATCAGACAATGATTAATCAAGCTCAAGAATCACTTTAATGATATCATGCTTGTATAGGTCATCCTTCAGGGGCATAGATTTTGCCAGGGGTTTGGAATAAGGTTGTCGCAGTGAGTTCAGCCATGCTTACCTCAGTCAGCTAACCAGAAAAAAGTGATCACTTGTGGACCTTAGTTGCACGTAGTCGAAACAATGAGAATTATACCATTGATATCTACACTAGTCGCTCTCGCAGGTTGCTACACGACCCTTGCCCTGGAATGTAAGAGCATTGAAATTGAAGGAAAACGCTACGACCTCTCGCCCTTGAACAAGTATTGTTTGGAACATTTATGTCCGGTGCGCTTGCCTCTAAACCTCATCCTTTGATTTATCTAGAGACTTCAACATCTCCAGCAGCGAAGAGACCTATCCAACAGTTACCCAGACTACGTACCTGATCAACCCGTGTGCCCCCTTGCAAGTAAAAAAAGAAGAGGAAGCCGATCGGTGCTCAAAAAACACTCAAATCTGCCGTTTGATTACGAATTTCAAAAACAACGAACCCAGAATCATTCGAATCAATAGCCTTGCTGGCGGTGCTAATGAGACCGAACCTACTCTGTCGCTTAAAACTTCTGAGAATGCACAGCAAGGTATACCATTGAAACGTTGGTGAATTCTCCCTCCAAACGTATATTAAGCATTTTGATAGACACTCTTATCTGGTCTCTTTCTGGAATGGATAAGCAAAAGGCCGAGATTACTTTTACCTGCGATAAGGATGTACGTACCTCCGCATTCAGCTGTTACATAACGCACGCTAATCTGCCTTCAATAGGGCAACAAGGACTCTGAACCTACGATCAAAAGCTATGAAAACAACTTGTTGTCGCTGGAATGGAAATCACCATTTGCTTGCAGGTGGGTTCAGCCATGAATTTCAAATAGTGAATGGAGATCTCATATTGTTTAACGCAGCAACGCCGAGCCTGAGAAGGATAAACCCGTTGAGGATAAGCCAGATGAAAGCAGTCAATCCAGGAGTGGATGGTCTATTTTCTTCATTGTGTAAGTTTGTGCGACAGCATTCTACCCTCCTAACAAACACTAAACCATTCTTCAGAGTGTTCTGCCTCCTCTTCCTCTACTTCGCCGCCGGGATTATCTATAATTATTTGGTAAACCATGAGACAGGGATTTATCTCATTCCCCATTTGCGTAAGTACCACCACCTAGAGCTCCCTCAATTGCCCGCGTTATAACAATTTGTACTATCTAGACTTCTGGAGATCCTTCTCGGAGGTAATTAAGGTAAATTCGAGCTGATGCCTCTTCATCCCCACTAGTTATGGGACTAACCATGTTCTCGGTAGGACCTTGGCTATCAACTGTATAACAAGTGTATGGGCGTTGGCCGCGGACAACATGGGTATTCGACTTTATAAGCCGAGTGAATACTGAAATGCCCACGTATTCCCTGCTAGTTACTGGCTTAATCCAACCAACTCATCTTTGAATTGGATCATAGATTTCTGTCTGATGCCCCCCCCACTCCAGACCAATTTTATTTTTATCTCACTAGACTCGACTTAGTTTGCAAATAAAGCTACCTATTATCTAATACATTGTTAAGGCTGTTTGATTAGCTGAATGAGTTGGCTCCATGTAGAACATAATTGGTACTGGAATCATGAATGCGATTTCGAAAATGTAAGAGTTCTATCGGTGGGATGTCCACTTTTGGAAGTTTTTCCGGCCTCACCGACGTCCTAGCCAATTGAAGCTTAGCCTCTGAGGATAAGGAGAAATAGCATCCAATCGGATGTAGTCTATCCACCCCGGAAATTAGACAAGATGGATTGGAAATTGGATTAATAACCAGGTGATTCTGGTGATTTTATTATCCTCTTTTTCGTCAGACTTGCATATGCCAACTTGCTGTCTGAATGAAATGCAATCTCATTTAAACCCAGCTTTCCTGGCTTTAGATGGTTGTTTTTAGAATAGCTCTCCTGTCCTGTTGCGGTCCGTTCTCGTAATAACTCAGAATGAACGATTCCTCCTCTAACAAACGAAAACGACTCACCCAAGCCTGTGATTGCTGTCGTCGCATGAAAGTCAAATGTGACACCGACAAGCCTGCTTGCGCGACTTGTCGTAGACTTAACGTCACTTGCACTTTCCTGACCGGGAACAAAAAAAGAGGGCCTCGCCAGACCTCAGCCTCTTTGAAATACGGTGCCACCGCTGGGAGCTTCAGCCAGACCGTCATGAAATTTGACGGGGGCAAAATGGTGGAGCTGATTGACAACGTGCCTGTCGATTCCAACGCTACCTCCAGCAACAACGATACTTCCAACGCAACCCCCACCACCGAAGGCAGTCAAAGTGCCCCTGAGACATCCCCGCTTCCAGCAACCGAATTTGCTGTGCAAGCCATTCCAGCTTCGGTTCCCAAATCCCCTGAACCGGAATCTTGCCTCCCTGTGCCGTGCCCTAAAATCAACGAGCTGTTGGATACTCGGGAAGAGCCTATGGCCCCAGAGGTTGCGTACAGCCTGCCTATTAGAGAAGACGACAGCCCAAACGCCCCGAGCGACAAGCATTTGACGCTCGACAAATCCAAGCCGACGGATCTTCCGCATTCCGAAGTACAGCAACTAGTAGATTACTACTTCGAGAATATCCATCGACACTATCCTTTCATACATCCTCAAGGATTTCGGGATAAATTTCATGAAAATAAAGTTTCTTCTGTACTTATCAATAGTATTTGTGCTCTATCCTCTTGGTTCAGAGCAAGTACTTCCGAGAAAGCGCACGATCCCACCTATGCGGCCGCGGTTGAGGCACAGCTATTTCACGTCATAGACAATCCGGGTCTAGAGTTTAGCCAAGCCATATTGCTGATGTGTATATACGAGCTAGCCAACGGAAGACTCAACCGAGCATGCACTTATTCCGGTAAGAGTTCTGATAATCCCTGTTCTTTTGCGATTGATCGGTATTAACCTGTTCTAATCCGCAACGCGGTACCAGGGATTGTTGTAAGGTTGGTATGCTAATCCCCTCTCTCCACGACATTTTAATTGATTCTCGAGTAGAATGGTCCAGGGCCTTGGCCTTTTCAGACTCGACGAAACCTACATCAGTGCCATGGATTTAACGGTTAATCAGTGGGTTCGTAAGGAGGCGGCAAGAAGGATATGGTGGTTTAGCTACATCCTTGATACGTATGTTAGTGTTATGATCAGCCGACCGCCTTTAATTAACGAGGACGATTGCTGCGTGATGCTACCGTGCTATGACCAATACTGGGAAGAGTATCGCCCGGTCAACACCAAAGTGTGCAAGTTCGACAAGGAGCTTTCTGAACAAGTGGTTGTCATGGTAACGGCGCCCAATACTGGGTTGCTCACCGTGCACATCACTCTTGTGACCATCATGGCGAGAGCCATGAGGGGGATCATTCGATTTGGAACTCTGACCGCGGTGCAGAAGAGTCTCATCTTCCCCCAAGTAAAGCAGGCACTGGGAGCGTGGGAGGCAAGCATACCTGCGAAATACAAATATCGCCCGGAAGAGACCATCAAGGAAGATCCGTCTCTCTTGGCTCAGATAGCATTCCTGGACTCCACGAGACACTCCATAGACATCTGGATCCATTTGCCACTTTTCAAAAAGCCCATTGCCGAGCAAACCATCACGTCCAACACCCCCGATATTGCCGAGACCATCAAGCGGTGCTTTATGTCGGCCAAGATGATTACGTTCGCCGTGCAAGAGGTCAAAAGCTTGCCTGTGACCGAGATACATCCGATGTTTGGCACATGCATCTTCATGGCTGCCCAATTTTTCCTACAGGGTTGTAGGTCACACGACAACGGCCAAGCCCAACGCTCGCTGAAGTTCTTCAAATTCTTACACAGCACGCTGAAGGAGTGGCAGGTGCTGTGGCGGGTGCATGAAATCCATGCCGTTTTGCTCAACGAGTATTCTTCTCGACTTGGTGAGTGGGTTTTTTGGGGAGGTTCTCCTGATTTCGTATTAATGTCCCCAATTTATAGACACGAAGCACGCCCCGCCTGCGAAGGAATTGGTCAGCGACAAATACACCGTGTCTCCACAATACAGGCTGGGGACTCCGAGTGTAGAGAAAGCCAGTGTACCTTGGGACCCGAGCACGGGCTTTTCATATGATCACCCTTTCGGGCGAAACGAGGTATGCGAAGATTTCGGACAAGGTCTGTGCGAGACCGCGGAGTTCAATGACATCATAGCCCAAATACTGGCCCAGAATCAATCCCAACAGTTTGATGATAGCTACGATCTGAATTCCAAAACACTTGACGAGCAGTACCCGTCGATATGGGATTCACCGGAGGGTCTGAACCAAGCCCCTCAAGCTTCACAGAGCCGCGCCCAACAGTTCGGCCCCAACTCGGATCCCCAAGGGACCCTTCCGTCGCTAACTCACCTTACACCGGCAATCCCATATCCCTCCAACGATCCGATATTGCCAAGCAACAGTGGCGCCCATTCGTCATCCAAATAGCGGTCCTATCTGGATCGATTGAATTCCGGATAGCATTAGGGTAGCGTTAGAGATTCAGTATTGTAGACAGTGGTTGTGCCTCGATACACCTGTACCCATGTAAATGGCATTTTTTTCGTATTAGGACATGAATAGTAGTTTGAAACCTAGTTTGTCGTGAATTCCAACTGACATTGAACCACCTTAGATACCGATTCCTGGTGCATAGATCACCTCACGAGAGCTCTTTTCTGATGAATTTTTTTAGTTACTCGTAGCTGGCCTTTGTTATACACCAATGCAGACTACGTTCAACTACCTAGATAAATGAAGTGTCCTATTACTAGACTCAATTGCGCCATACGGGGGAGGAGCCTGTGCTTCAGAACCCATACCCATACCCACATCCACATCACCATCCATCCCAACCATCAGAACGAGTTCTGGTGCCTACATGCATTACTGAATGCCTTTTCAAGCATATCGCAGAACAAGAGAACGGCCCGGGTTTATTTCTATTTACACTTGGGAGCCCAGTGAATGTAGTTACAGGTAAAAGGCGATTGGCGTTCTGGGGGCCCTCGCCCAGCTCCGCGTTGCAATATTAGTGAGCGTTGTACCCTCCACGTTGAGCCTTGACTCTCCTCAGACTAGATCTCCCGAAGCTCTCATGACAGCCAAGCCCTGACAACGAAGGGATTCTTGGGGCGCCTGCGGAGGGCCTTCCACGTTCCGGTTGATCTTTCGGGGCGGGGGTTTTCGGGGTTAGGGCGTCCTTCTTGAGGTCGCTGTTGGAAGGCCTGGATCTGAATCGCTCCGCTCGGGAACGGATCTTACGAACGCTGGTGGCCAATTCCAACTTCTGCTTCATTTTACTATGAAGCCTGGTTTGCTCCAGCGAGTCTTGATACATTTCCACCCGTTGGTTGTTGATCTCGTAACCCAGTGCCTGGATGAGATACTAGCTGATCGTTAGAACGTCTGCCCAGGGATAAGCGATCCAAAGCAAAGTACCTCCACTGTGTGATCAAGATGTGCATCCTGCTCTTCTTGGTCACGTTTCTTACCACTCCTCAATCTTTTGTAGCAACTCTATACATTGTACCGGGCGATGTTAGTGGCAACCCCCGACTCTCCGCAGAATCCAACCTCACCTCGATATATTTCCGATCCGCATCCGAGGGATTGTGTTCGGTGTCGAACAGATACGCTACGGACATGGTGGAAGTTAGTTGGTTGCAGGTAGGACTCGGTCGAAGTAATCACTTGCCTGGTTCTATTCCATGCTCGAGAAGTTGATGATGGTAACCCTTAGCCATTTGCGACAACCGGGCCACTTGGTTGCTTAGGCTTCCGCAGCGTTCCCGGTGTAACAAACGAAGTTTTTCCAGATCGTGCGCATACCTTTCCCTCAATCGATGGGTTTTCTCTGGATCAACGGGTTAGAGATGGTGGCGGGACGTGGGGGAAGTAAGTGACCACAGTCTACCCTCGTATTCCAACGCCTGGTTCGCCTGGTCAGTTTCAGCACGTATACACCGCTTTTTCCAGGTTTTTCGTTCCAGCATGATCTGCCGTTTCTCTTTCTATTGATGAAGTGCACACAGGGTGAGTATCAAGATCTGGTCAAAATATCATGAGACAAGATGACCTCCAGATCAATAATCTGGCACAAGTAGTTGTCCAAGCTTTTGGAGTTAACAGAAAGCTCCAATTCCTGGGGTTTCGGATCCAACGGATATCTAGAGACCGATCTGTAAGTGTGGAGACGGATCTTGTAAGGTGACTGGTTTTACCTGTCATAGGTCGAATCTGGTGCTATGGTGGATGCACTGAAGTTGGAAGGAAAAGAGTATCGAGAGCTATGTGATGCGTCATCCCTTGAAGCGTTGAAGTAAGGTTCTTTGAAGTATTCGTAGTCATTCAAAGCTGGATTTAATCTAGTTGACAAGCAAGTTAAAGCAAAGTGGCGATGGAATACGGTGTAACAGAGGTATCAAGCCTACTTGTCGTCGTGAAACCGAGAATAAGACACTCTATCTATGGGGTGTTTCGACAACACTCCAATCTCTCTGGTAGTAAATCACAGTTTAGCAAAACCACGGATAATGTCGTTTCGATGATACCCACTTGTCCTGTTGCTTTGGCTTTTCTCCTGGGAGAGTTTCGTAAAAGAATTTGGTAAACATAGAGTTAAAATGGGGCTTTTTAGTCATCTTCCAGCGGGTTAACTTAGGATTGGGTTACGTTTAGACAACTTGGGATTAACTTTAAAGGGGATTTCGGGATGGACTGCTAGAGTCGCAACAATGAATGTGATTTCCGGCCGTTTCCTGTCTTATATCTACCAGATAGCCCAAGCATTTCCCTTCAACGGAGATGAGGACATGAATTCAGCCATAATGTCCGATTTCGAAGAAAATGTCACAATGAGCTGATGTAAATAGTAATCTGATGCTTTCCCATGATCCCTCAGCCGTGGATTGTCTTGCTTTCTAGTGTGAGTGGGGTTGACTTCGATGCCATTGTATGGCTCATGCAGATAGCGATGCTGTTATTTCCCGAGCTATACGGTGAATCCTTCAACCACATTCTTTCATTGTTCTCCCATGTGGCAAGTTAATCAACTTCAATATAGAATCCATGCCCCTTGACCATTATGGGAAAGCAGTAAAACTGGCCATTCTTCCCTTGTAGTTTTCGGTATTTATCTTAACGTCTTTGTTGTTGCGTTGCTAGAGCTCAAGCCACTATGAAGACTCGTTGAATTTGCTTGAAGCAGTCTAGCAGAGGATCGTGCTTTCTGGTGTACGATTAGATGTTGGATTGGTAAATATTGATCTGTGCTGGGAATTGCAATCCATTAGACCCATAAGAATCTATGATGTTTATTGGAAACAACTGTCCTATTTCTCCTTTGATAGCATATCGCAGGATTCGAAATATCTGGTATTCCCACGAATCAATGTTGGATTGTGGAAGATGCGAGGAGGGAAAGAAAGGAAAATGTTCGCTCATGTGCTTTGAATCCTCGCGATCTTTTTATAATTCGTACGTCGAGACAGTGGCTTTGATGCCGTTGTACAGACAGGTGTTATTCAACGGAATATACTGTCTGGTGATCAGCTTGATTACTTCTTGCGACACTATACCACCTAGGAGTGCTGCTATACTCGGTAACTCGGCAAGTCCAGTGCGGCATCTATGAACGAGTCAGTTAATAGCATCTGGTTGAAAGCTGTCGAACACAACGTACACTTCTTGAATATAATCTTCAGAGATACAGTCCAGAGGCAACCCCCATTCATTCAACAGGCTGGCGGTTGATTCCTTGAGGAGCTTGATATCATCCTCTACCGTCTCGTCCTCTTGTCCTAGGAATGAACATATTAGGATGGCGTACAGAAGAAAGGGTTCATTCGTGTGCGGTTACCTGGGTATCTTTTATGTGCCTCGTAGAATCGATCAACCGCCCGAATAATTACATAAAGAGATAAATTCCCAGTTTCATCCTCTAGCCATTTGCCTGTTTGAAAAGATATCAGATGTCGCAGTAGCCGGCTGGTTCGCTCGTTTAATACTTACGGATCTCCTTGGTTCTTGGGTTGTTTTGGTACTCATCAGCGATCGAACGGAATTTTAGAGCCTTCAAAAATGCCGCATTCTTGCAGAAGGTCTCTATTTTCTCCTCAGGAATCGAGTCGGCAGGTCGGTTTACGGAAGTAAGTAAACTCTCTAGGTGATTCTTGAGTGCCAAGAGATCTTCTTTCGCCTTTTGACGGTAGCTGAAGATGAGGTTAGTCCTTGTTTATGCAACCGGTATCAATCAAGACTATCTTACATATTCTGAAGAGCGATATAGCGCTCTGTGTCGGATTTCATGTCGGGAAGTGTTGCCGTTACCGGGAGTAATCCGTTACCCTCGTTGTTCACAAATTCTTTCAGCGCGCGCACCAACAACCAGAAGTCGGAAGACTAGACACACTGTGGTTAGGTTTCAAGGAACATGTCGGCACCACACATCCGGATCCAACTTACCTGGCTGGTTATCTCATTGCATGACGAGGAAGCAAACAAGTTTTGAACTTCAGAAGGTACCTGAGTGGTCATGAGATGAGGGGTTCACTAAACTTGCCTACTATGCAAAGCCATACCCCAGTTTCGTTGCATACACGGAGCACCATGTTGATGGCCTCTTCGAAGTTTTCCTCGTCGAAGGATCGAGACATCTGACGGATCCATTGTTTCAGTTCATTTTTTTCTGCGTATTTGGTGGGGATTTTTCCGTCATGCTGTTTGAATCATTGCAGACATGAGATAAAGGCTCACTGTACTGGATGAGGATTGCCATGAGCGCTGACATACCTCTTTCTTCCATTTGTCCAAAGCCTGGAGCAAGATGACAACATATGGAACATTCCCATGGTCCATGTTGCTCATGGTATCAAGCTCAAACGATTTGGAGTAATCTTGGAGGGCTGCAAAAGGACAGTCCACACGAAGATCGATAGTATTCTCGGAGTGCGCCTCAATGACTAAGCAATGAATGCTTGTTAGATAGTGATATGGCATTGTCTAACTGTGTGACACAAAACCTGTGTGTTCAGGGACCGCAATACGGAAATAGCCCATGTAACCAAAGTTGCGGACCACTACCAGGGCGATGTCCTCTCTCCAGCAATACTCTGAAAGCTTAACCAAGTATTTTTCTGGAACATCCGAAGCAATCACCACCGAGAATTGCTTAAAGAACTCCGGGCGATGTTCAATTAACGAGTATACGTCCTAGTGGAAGATAAGTTGAGTGGTGCATTCTCTAAAATCAGGCGCGCTAGTCTTGCTATCAAACTTTTTTGCCTTGAACGTTATCACCTTACCTCGTCTATGTGAAATCCCTCCACATCCTCGTTCAGTTCTTTCAAAAGTTGTGTAACGGCTTGGGCACGCGACTGGTTAACACTGGAAAGCTCGAGGAAAAAGTTACTCCCAACGTCAGAGCTCTTTACCAGCTGGTTATCTAACACTGTAAAAGACCCAATCCCTATTTCGTTAAACAAATTCAGCACCTTTAAGCATTGGCTGTTGTTGAAGTAAGCTGGTGGTCTCAAACGTGATCCAACCTACCTGGGAGAATCAGGTTTTTTAAAATCTCTGCCCCAGTTGCGGTTCCGTGAACTAGACAGACTTTGGCATTTTCAAGTGCGGTCTGGCCGCTAGAATGCCACAATCTTCGGTTGTCATTAGTTGAATTTCGTATAGGCTGTACATAGATCATGTAGACATCCTAGTCGACATACCTTAATTGTCTGTCATATTTCTGTGTTTTGGGATCCATGTCAAGTACGTGTATGCAAGTGTAATAGGCAGGTACTTCAGTAGCGTTAGCTTATTAGTAGTCAAGGCAATTTCTTGATTCACCTAATAATCGTTACTTAAGATCTATCGGATTTCATAAACTATGCAGATTTTCCCAATCAAATCATTCGTAATACTGAGTTCTATAGCCAATCAACTCCTGAATGTTGGGTGCTATCCAAGATCCACTGCTTTAATCCTAATTGCTTATTCTTCTAGGAATCATTTTGAAGTAGACTTCCGTACTGTATGCATCCTTCAAATAACACAAAATGCATGGACTTCCAACAAACCTACCCAAAAATCGATGCACCTTCGCCGGTCTTCATCGCTTTGTTTCTGACGCTTGCATGAATTACCTTGTCACAGATTCTATCATGATTTCATACTTGTGACTGCTCTTGACTGTTTGTCGAGTCAAAGTGCTTAATGTCCTTGGTGAAACTCTCCTGAACTGAGGTCATGTATGGCTTATCTGGATTACTGGGGGCACGGGCATCTGATTCTCGAAAGAGTTTCGTTGATCTGACGGGAACCTTGGGCATGTAGGCAGTAGCTTGGCGATACTTCTTAGTGCATGCATAAATCATCCAAGGCCATTTCGGAGTAACGTATGTGAGCGCACTTGGAGATATTCATACCACTGAGATCCTGGTTCCGATAAATTTGCCTTCTGAAAGCTGGTGTGATCTGCGTCAATCACTGCACATGGAGAAAAGCCGAATTCCCTGGCGATGTGATCACCACTACTTCTTGCTGGCGAGCTCATTACTAAGAAGCTTTTCATTGGCATATCCATCTGCTCTGAAACATACTCTGATAACTTTATGCTCGTAATACTGGTTCTGAACTCTATTTCCAGGTGAATCACAATCACGAAGGAAGCGGAAGCGGGGTATTTTCTCGGCCGTAATGATCTGACGGACCTCCATCTTGGAGGGATTCCTGAATTCAGTTTCAACCCCAACTCTCCCAACTTTAATGCTGCAGTCTGGTTAGTCAACTCTAATCTCATCTCCACATCCAGCAGGCTCGGGGCCGCATTTGGATTCACCGCAGCATGCTAAACTCTCAGAACATGAAACAATGTCAAGAACTAACTCTCAAACATTAATAACTGGGGAGGTATGTAATTTGTTGAATCGCTCCATAGCCGGGTTCAGCCCAAGGGATTTCTGAGCTTCTTTCGAACTGTATCGGGCCATCTGTCAATGCCAATGCGACCAACATCCATTTAGTTGAAACGGAAGTTGTATCTTGAAACCTTCCTACTCCGTACTTCAGTTGGTATACGAATCGATAGCATCATACTTGAAACTTGAGCATCTCCATTACACAAGATTCATGCTTCACAACCGAAAATCCACACAGTCACTCCGGCGAAATGGATATATATTCCCTCCACTTCTTGAGGCGCCCTTCCAACCGAAAGCGGTTCGCGGTGTTGGAAGTGGATACTATCAGTGCAGTAAGTACCAAGTGCAACATATGCTTGCCCCTTTTTAACTCTGTTTCCTCCTTCGAACTGTAGATTTTGTTTTCAACACGTCGCTCCTGGGATTTGTAAAACAAAATCGCCCAAGATCATGTCCTATTTCTTCGTCAACGATCAGAAGCAAGGCTACGAGATGTTCCGTGAGGCCATGTGCGGCTTGGCTTACGGTGAGGCGGAGAGCACGGGCGTGCTGGCAATCAATGCAGAGATGGCCGCTGGCATGGACGCCCATCTCTCTTACGAAGAGTATTTTGGGCTAAGTGACAAACCTAATCTAATAAACCAGGATTTACCCGAACCTTCGTATCCACTCTCCACCAACCCATGCCTGTTTCCTGATCAGATATCCGAGTATAATGGGTTCCCTCACTGGAGTGCTTCACTTGCTCCCATGAACGAAAATCCGTTTCCATTCATGATGGAGAAACTGCCGCTCGACTTTTATCAGATGAACTCCGAGACTTCACTCGCAAGCAGCCCTTCGTCGGTAGAGCTGGACGCTATAATCCAAGAGGAGTTCGGCGATGTTGCCGCTGCTTTGAATTCTGCGGTACTTGACTATTTGCCATTAAGATCGGTCGACTACTCGATGATGTGTACCATGCCATCCTGTTACTCCATGGAGGAAGCTGATCAAACTTTACCAAACTTGGATACCGCGAATTTTGGATCCCCGAATGTTTTGGGAGTACAAGAAGGTATGCTTAGATAGACATATACTGCATACTGCTGCTTAGTAACCCCTACTAGGTAGAGTCGATGTTGAGCCTGACATGGGCAGCAATTCTCTCTGTGGGAGGAAGCTGTCCACTGGCTCAGATATCTCCTTGGCATCACCCTCACCCCCGCTCCAAGGAGGCCATCCCTCGCTGGCGGATGCAGTGAGTAACAATCATGGCGCTAAGATGGCAAAAAAGACCGAGAAGCTTCAATGCACCTACCCTGAATGCCGAAAATTATTTAGTAGGCCGTACAATCTTAAGTCGCATATGCGAATCCACACTCAAGAGAGGCCATACGTTTGCCAGACGTGTGGACAGACCTTCAGCAGACAGCACGATATGAAGAGACATGCAAGGTTACATCTCGGCATAAAACCCTTTCGGTGCGAGAACTGTAGTAGATCTTTTGCTAGACAAGGTATTCACAAATCTATCAAGTCTCCAAGTTCTGCATGCAGTCTAACCATTCCAAATACAGATGCCTTGAATCGTCACCTCAAAGCAAACACTCGCCATCGTGCTCAGACACATGACGAGTCTAGAGCTTCTAATAATGGGCCATACGCTAAATGCTCCCGTTGACGTTATATGTGCTTCGGGGATTTTTACTATCTGTAGATTTTCGCTTATGTAGAGCTCGTTTCATTTGCTGCCAATATGATCCGCCTTAATAAACTTTTTCAACTAAGTTGGTCTCGATTGTGAATGCTAGGAAATTACGGTATGCCGGCTTCGAGTTGAACACAGAAGCCGGTCGGAGAACACACATATTCAAAGACGGTATTCATCAAGATCTATCAGCCGATCGGTCGATGTTGATTTCGGGAGCCATGCCATTGACAAATGCTTTGGTTCAATATTTGAGAGTTCAACTTTGCTGTATAACCCGTGTTTCAACAGCTTTATTCATACACAGCCTCGAAATTTTGTACAAGCAAAGTGGTGATTGGTTATTGCATGTGTATTTGCATTCGCATTGATATTTGTGGATTAGCCCGAGCTCGGTTGTGCGGGAATGAATGGCAAAAGACTTCCGAAGAGTAGATGCTGGACGATGGGAAACTTGTTTAGCACGTCCCCGATGTACATCTTGAACATCCCAGAATTAACTTTTCCCCAATAGGGAACCCCGGAAATATCATAGAGTATTGGTGAATGTTCGGGGAAAGGCCCTTTCTTAACCTGTAAGAACACCACATGTTAAAGTCGGATCAACCCAGGAATTTCTCAGAATGGCCCTACTTCATGTATGAATTGAATGCATCGAAGGTACAGGTACTCAGAGGCGTAAGTGTTAACGATTTCTTGGTTAAGAACGGAACGGGGCTTAATATGTTTATGGTCTAAAATCAGTTAGTTTATGTTGGAGAAAAGAGGACATTTAAGAACTACCTAGTAACTGCGCGCTCCCCCATAGATATGGCAGAAACTGATAATCATCAAGTCCCCAGACGCCATGACTACCAGCAGGCTCGAGCATGTAGACGCGTTGCAGTTTACGCACTAATTCTAAATACCTGAGTAGAGCCATCCCTTTGAGTATTAGTCGAGAATGCTATTCTAATGAAAACCTTACCTGACTATTATACGAAGCGCAGTAGCAGCTCTATCTGACTCTCCAAAAAAGCCAATCAGATCCAAACAACATAGAAAAGCTACAAAGGAAAGCTCATGCCCGCTCCCATAATCAATACGAATCGCATTGCCAAAGCCCCCGCAAAAATAGGCCTTCAACTCTATAATGCTTTGATGTAGCTCGCTTGAGACCAACTCGTTCAGGAGCTCTTGAGTATCCTAAAAAAGGTTATATTTATATTCCTAGATGTGGACAAGCTCACAACTCACTAACCTCGTTAAGACGCTTCATCCAAGTCCGGAATGCTTTATTACCGAACCGTTGAGGGTTTTGTAAAGGAGGGATCTCAGCGATCCAAGAATCAAGTATCTCGAGAACGCTCAATAATTTGTTGACATTCTACAGAGGAATGACATCTTAGCATAAGAATCGGATGTTCAGAAAATTAACGAGAGACATACTTCAGAAACTTCCACGTGGTCCGAGATTTTCTTGTTCTTGACACTCTCGTTAAGGGCATGTATATAGGTCATAATGCGAGCGAAAGCCTCGGATTTTGTCCAAATTTGAACATCTGGCTCCTCGACGATTCGCCTAATAGGTTCTATGCATTGAATCTCTGAGAGAGAGATGCATTTTGTAACCACTTTCTGTACCACTGCTGGTGCTGGTTGGGCTGGAATAGAGGGCTTTACAAACTCCATATTGAGATAAAGGATGCATAAAGTACCGATGTACCGAAAATTAGTATCAACTATTAATGATTAAAATAATAAAAACGGTTATGGGATGTAATGAATCATTCTTCATCAACTACAAATTATATCAGATATCAGACTTGCACATCATCTTCGATGATAAAGCTCCATCTGATAAGCATACAAACAAACCATGGAGTAGAATTGCACCACTCGGGCTGAACGGTGGTTTTCTGACCGAATATCTATTATGGCATCAATTGACTGCATTTTGATTACTAATTGTGAAAAACCGCCTTAATCCAGGTCTGTGGGATGCATCAACCAATCAAGACAAGCATTCTTACCAGTATCCCCTCATAGATGAGTAGAGCGTTGGTATATTTAGCCACCATTCGAGCATCAATTGCAGTGTTTGTATAGGAGTAGTTTAAATAGCAGCCATAGTCAACTCCAACTACAGCCAACGCATCAACTTGAATACATACACCTGCCCTTCAACTCATGTCAGTTGCTTCACCACACATTCCAATCAAGTATGTGAGTCTTCTCATATTGGTGGTCCAAAATAGCGCCTTGACGCTGGTATTCAAGTACTCTACCAATCAAGGAAAATATGCCACTTCAACGGCAGTGCTACTATCAGAGCTTTTAAAGCTGGTTGTCTGTTTTACACTGGTTAGTCAAGAAGATCAACCTAAACGAGACAAAAAAGCGTCTACGCTTCAACGGATTTTTGGTCCGGATTCTTGGAAAATGATCATACCAGCCGGACTTTACACTATACAGAACAACCTTCAGTACATTGCAGTGAAGCTGCTCGACCCAGCAACTTTCCAAGTGACATATCAACTTAAGATCCTCACTACAGCATTGTTTTCTGTCATCATGCTAAGACGACAATTGTCGGTGAAAAAATGGATTTCGCTACTACTGCTTACTCTTGGCGTAATCTTGGTCAAAATGTCCTCCCAAAAATCCCAGGGAAATTCCGACCTCTATTCTCAGCGAACTCTCGGATTTCTTGCAGTGATCTGTGCCTGTCTTCTGTCCGGCCTTGCTGGAGTATATTTTGAAAAGATCCTCAAGGGGAGCCAGAGTACTCTCTGGGTACGTAACTCACAACTTGCATTCTTTTCTCTGTTTCCAGCCTTGTTCTTGGGAGTCATGTGGATGGACGGCGAATCGGTTAGAACCAATGGATTTTGGTACCAATATAATATATGGACATTTGGGGCCATAGGATGCCAGGCGTTTGGAGGAATTATCGTTGCGATGGTCGTCAAGTACGCCGACAATATACTCAAAGGATTTGCAACTAGTATATCTATCGTCATCTCGAGTGTTATTTCCATATTCCTGTTTAACTTCCAGATCACACCCACGTTCATATTGGGGGCCTCTCTAGTCATATATTCAAGCTATCTATATGGTTTGGATTGATGCAACTTCATGTCCACGAGACATATGGTTCTGACAATCATTCATATCTTCTCATCTTTCAATAAAGAGGTCTCTGTGATACAGTAAGATTTAAATCAACTAGATGGCAATACACCAGCTGCCATCAAATCTCCACCTGATTAGGTCCACTTGGCGATCAACGTCTCATGTGGCTAACATAGGTGATTTGGCCATCACTCCATATATTCGAGCGACGTCTCCAATGTTCCATGTGACGAATATGACGTCGTAAATCTCTGCTTTTTATAGCACTTCCACTTTAATCCGTGGCTTCGAGTATTCCACCGACGCTTCTGCTATAATAGCCTCATTGATTTGTTATCGTAACATGGATCCACCACTTAGCCTATGAATGCCGATTTCACTGATAGAATCTTCAGATTACTTTAGGTAGGAAAGCACATTTTGTGTGACGACTATTAAAGGGAAATCCACTGTCAAATCGATACTTCTATGGTAATGAGTGAGACATGGGAAGCAGCCACCCGAATGAGGCCTCAATTACTCCGAAGGAACAAAAGCGGACAAGGTGGGAATGGCTCTATCAGCACCGTGGAAAAATGGCAGGTGACCAGATACAAGGATGAAATGGTGACCAGCAAGTGCAGTGGAGTTTCCACTGCGCTCCTTCAGGGACGAGGTCTCAATAGGGCCAGGTACATGCTTTCACTGCTGCGCACCATCTTCCATTTCGATATCACATAATCGACATCTTCGGAATGCGTACAAAAATTCGGTACTTGTCTCTGTCATACAGAGTGACGTTGTGGTGAATAGGTTAATGCTGTTTACAACCAGGGTTAAGAAAACCCCCCTAATTATGGAAAAGCGAGTGTTCCCTCAAAGCACAGATACAAACAGTCCTTGATTGATCATGGCTTGTTTGTGGTGCGCTCGCTACTAAAATGGCAGCCGGCTGGTTAAGCCGGTGAGGAATTACGTCACCAGCAGTGCCAGTGGTCAAAACGACCGTGGATGGAAACATTTGTATTCTGATAGGAAATTTTCATGGTCTATCTTTAGACTTTGCGAACAACCAAGCGCATCCTCCACCTGATTTTGAGCATTCTAATTCATTGTTATCACCAACAGCATCGAGCCGACAGCTGTCTAGACCCATCCAACCTCCTATATCATACCCAATTCAATCTTGCTAATGATCTAAAACGGTCATATGCACAGGAACTGCTTTAACGAGGGGCATGAGACAAAGTGCATCCCGATTAAACTAGGACACCTATACATTACGGAGAGCCCTGTGATATAGATAAGCGACCATCACGTAGGTATATGGTTTCTCGCAAGTGATGCTCTCCAAATCACAATATGCGCATCGTTTCAAGGTTGTTTTCAAAAGCGAAACTTTGTATCAAGTCGGATATTTCGGTCTCTTCGGACGGAACATCGATGACTCAAGCCCATTTGGTCATTATACTAGCGCCAAGTATCTTATGACACATCTTGTTTCGCCCAACCGTTCTCCACCAATCTGCCGGACAGTCCAAGTCATATTGCAGTGATTCTACCGCTCGATCAGTTGGGAAATATCGGGATCACCCTGAGGCTGCGTAATTCATTAGCTCACATGCAACTGGGCTCCTCTCTTTTCCATGAGCCAAATACCAGCACATGGATGCATGAACCATGTGCTGAGCGGCAATTATACCTGTTCAGGTATTCGCAGAAATCCCAGCGGAGCCGGAGTTTAGCGATATCCCATTTTGCTCATCAGAATTCCGCCCCACCACTTGTTAGCCAGATCTAATCAGCAGCTGTAGGTTAATACGGCGCTGGTACTAACCATTATCAAATTGAATCTAACTGCAATTGCTTACCCGTCAAGGATTAGTGGTAATCAACTTTGAACACGTAAAGAGCTGACTATTCTATTTTGTATCTACAGCTATTTGATTATAAATAGCCAATAACACACCGTGTGCCGCCACAATGGAATCAATAGAAAATCGATGGTGCGTCCAGTTTTTTTCCTTGGGCCTGATTGGTGCTCAGGGACTTCTGTCACAGCAAGGCTTAATAGGAGCCGATGTAAATTCCCGATACCAAGCTATCCATCCGTCCATATTTATAGTGCCCGTCTCCAGCGATCATGATTTTTAATTTCCCATCCCATTGCGGTCCATTGTATAGGTATCATCTTACTAATTGATTCATTGCTTGTTTCAACCTTCGTCCGTTTCACCCGCCTCTTGTGCAATTAATATTTTGTTAAGACACTGGGATCCATTATAAATAGTAGTGGGATAACGAGTGGGCCTTTTAATTTCTCGACATTTCACCCCGCATCCTTTCTGCCTTGCATACATTCAAATCTTTGGTGATCACCCCAGATGACTTCTAACCAGTCAACTCCACAGCCTTCCAAAGCGCCCATGCTCAGGTTGGCTCACAGATACTCCCGCGATGATTCCTACATACTAGGGGGCATGCCCAGTCTAGGGAAATCCGAAGAGCATGAGGAGTTTGCCTCTTTATTTCACAATTCCCGCACAAGTCACATCGCCTCCGGTCGCCACGTGGGGCTGGAGCTTGAGCTTATCCGAAGCTCACTAGGTAAGCTCGCCTCTCAGCGAAGAAGCATCAAAGCGAGCGAAAACTCGCCTGTTGCGAACAGCTTTGATGAGTGCGATGTAGAAAGCGCTCGGCCGCTTTCCCCGGGAGTACATAGCCTGCTGAAAGATCTAGAAAGCTGCCTAGAAAGAGCTCAGCAATATGGCGAGCCGCTTACTCCTAGCGAACCCGAGTTCTACAGCACCCAATCAATCATTGTCAACAAATCTTGTCGCGAGCACACACCCAGTTTCTACTCCAATACCTCTAGTATTATGGTCGACCGAACCAACAGCATGCTGGACTACCAGAATGTATATGCTGGTTTGACTTCTGCTGCAAAATCGTCAACTCGTAGCCCAAGCAGCGAGATCACAGTGAATGACACCTTCGTCGCTGCAATCCTAGTAGGATGGCTAGAAAAGCTCTATATTACTAATCCTTCATTCTTGGCTCGTAAAAGCTGGAAGCGCCGGTTTTTTGTCCTCACCCCCGACGTGCTGTACCGGTTCAAGTCCTCGCAGTCAACCACGGTGGCTGATGAGCATTTGGACATCCGAGCTGATACCATCGCGTGTGTCTCCGATAAATTTTCAGGGAAGAAATGGGTGATTGAAATAACGAACCCCGGGGTTTCGTGGTATATACAGGCGGAGTGTCTTGACGAGCTGAAGACTTGGTTGAGCGTTCTCAAATCGGCCATTATCAGAAAGAAATATAGCAGCAGCTTGCTCTCCTCCGACGGAGAACCCATCCATGTAGATGCGCTCGGCGAGTTCCCGTTGCGTAGCCAAACCTCTCACACCTCTATGATTGACTCGAAATCCTCGGTCGTTCTTTCACTGCCGCGATCTAGCACTCATCTTCCACCTCAACCACCTGTCCCTCGTGGAAAGCCACCACAGCCACCAAGTTGTATATATTGATCTATCTGGTGCCCGAAGAATATTCCCCTCTTTTGGTGTAAATGGTTTAGTGATCCCCTCACACTTCAGCATATTTTGTAAATCTCTTTGTATTGTTATTATTATGACGGTTCCTTAGCAAACAATTCTCTTGGTAAATTTTGTCGCTCTTTTTGAACCAATTGCTGCGAGCTCATATGATTTCCACTTGACTTGGTTTTCTCCCACAGTGGGCCGATCCAATTGGCATATCCACGAGCCAAAGGCGATCTTCAACAGAACGGCACAATCGAGCTTGGCTATTGGCTTGTGGAGACAATCATCGGACATATATTTATTGTGTAATCAGAGATCAAAGCTAAAATCCTTGTATAATATCAATATTTGTGGGGAAGGTTAAATTAAGCAAGACCGGGATAGCTGCACCCACGGCATGTTGATTAAGGTTGCTTACTAAGCCTAGAGCGACCCGAGAAGAGTTTCCATTTTCGACTTTGAATTAGACTTACTTGGGGTTCGATGCTTACGTAGCTTGAATGTTATTTTCTTGAAGATCCGTGACGAACCCAAAGTTCCACAGAGCGAGCAAATCTTGTGCGTTTAGAATGTCTCATCGGCATCCTCGTCTTCTTTTAGATGCAGGCCGGCTAAATCTTGACTGACATCCTCAGGATCGACGAATCCTTCCTACACACGAGGGGTACCGCATCAATTCGCGACTCCATGGTTCGGGGATTTAGTAAGGGTGGCTTACCTCGGTTCCGTAGAGGACGGAGTGGAGGGCTCGTATGACTGTGGTCGCGGGTTCCTCTGGGTCCACATTTTGTCCAGCCAATTCCTCCACCATGCGCAATTTATTGTAGTAAAAATCACGTTCCCTCTCCAAGGTTTCCATTTGCGCTTGCATATCAGAGATCTGTCGGTGAAGATCCTCAACCAATGCCATATGTTCGGACGAGGGTGTGAAGCGCGACCCACCAGATTTAAGAACGCCATTCCTTCCGGACCTGGAGCCGGAACGATCTGTACATGGGTGCGTGTCAGTATGGGACTCTTCGGATACTTGTCCAGTAGAAAACCGTGGTGCATACCTGGGGTGCTCTTCGAGTAGGATGGCGTGATGGATCCTCTCGAGCGTATGCTTGGGGAAAGTGTTCCACCGGAGGAGGTGCTCTTTCTCCTTCTTATAGGGTCGTAGCTGTCTGGCCCAATCTCCTCATGGAAATGCTTCAGCCACTGAAGAAACTCCAAATTGTCCTGGAAGCGGCATTTACTGAGTCTCTCCATAGGGATATTCTAGGTAGTGTCGGGGAGGGGAGAGTGTCAGGGCCAGAAAAACGGTGGTGGGGAGGCAAACCTACGCTACCTTGTCAATACGATGCTTCAGAAAGGCCGCTTGGAGCAGCTTGAAGTTATTGAGGTATTCATATTCCTGGTTGGCTTGGAACTTCACTTTTGACATAGGCACATCCCCTAACAACCAGCAACCCAGGTCAATCTCGGGAACTGCGAAAATATGCTATGCGTACCCACCGTAGATAGAGTCCAAGATCTGGCAATATGCGGCGCCTATATGGAACAGCGTGTTGAGTAAGCATTCACAAGCGAGAGAGGATTATCGCAGTGACATACCTGTGCCAAGTTGCTCAATTTTGGTATAGCTGAGTTGTAACAGATCGTTTACCCAGGCTAGAAGTTGGGCTCTGCTTTCTCCCATAGTTGTAGGCTTTGTGTATGAAGGGGGCGTCTTGGGAATAGAAGTACTCTATGCACAAACAAGGCCGGAGCTTTCTGATAACCTCCACATCGTCGGGAGTTGAGGTCATGATTATCGTGAAAATGGTTCATCATGGCATTAATTCACGCCAATTGACCTGATGCTAATTGGCTGAGCGTTGACCATTGTTAGTTGAATCCTTGTGTGAACCCAACGAAATACTTGGGGATCTCAGTGCATTTGTCATTCATATCCATGGCTAATCCCCCAAAATTGATGTCCAGAAATATCGTAGTATTCCCCCTTTGATTAGCTATTGGTGATCCCAATATGTCTACATGGTGTACATTAATATGTTTGAACAAAGGCCTATTGAAGTCAAGTTATGGATTATTACCACAGTCTTTGTCTCAGATCTGTGGGTCTAATAGGTACATTTTCTCTTTTTTAAATGGTGAAGATGCTTTTCTGTTGCTTTGAACTATATTGAGTACACATATTATTGCCTCATGTGGGGACTCAGCAACTATTGATATACAGTCATAGATCTGTACAAAACTCTATTGTTAGCACTTGTTTACATTCCAATTTGAAGCCTCTAGGACCAGAGTTTCAAGAGGAAGCAAGTGCTATTAGTTAGGAAAGCACATGAAGGGAAATGTACCACCTCAGCAAAATTTTCTAAAGTGGATGAGGAGTTTTGAGGTATATTCTCCACCATTGTCTGAGCATATTTTCTGGATTTTTTCACCAGTTTCTCTCTTCACCATGACTTTAAACTTCCTGAACTTAGACAGAGCTTCTTCCTTTCTCTCCATGAAGTAAACCCATGTGTATCTTGTATAATCATCAATAAAAGTGATTAAATGCTTCATCCTGCCTAAGGATAAATTTTGCATAGGTCTACACAGATCTGAGTGAATTAGATCTAATTTTTTCTTAGTTTTGATTGACCCAGAGCTCTTGTATGGTTGTCTGGCTTGTTTCCCATATATGCAGGCATCACGGTGCTCCATACTAGCTGGGGGATCAAGTTTTACTCCAGAAATTAGCTGATCTTTGATCATTTTGCACAAATAATCAAAATTGATATGTCCAAATCTCCTGTGCCAAAGCATTGGTGTTTCTTCATTTAAGTTACTTATATTGGCTTCCAGATATGATGGAATATAAGTCAGCTTGTATAGGTTCTGA
>MCFE01000591.1:0-55132 GCA_002104905.1 Basidiobolus meristosporus CBS 931.73 | reverse complement strand
TTTCATTCTGGGCCACCATGCTCTGGCTTTTACAAGCATAGGTTCCTTCAATCCAAGATGTCATATCCATTGTGTAGCTTATGTATTAAATCCAGGCGAGCATAAGGACAATAGGCAATAGGCTTCCATCAACAATTCGGTAGAGTGTTTCATCCTGTACAACAAATTTGCTGGCTTCATCCCGGATTATCTTCTTGATATCTTCATCCACCTCATTAGGAATGGCTTGGTCCTCCAAGTACTTTGGTAATAGGCTAGGCCAATCTGATTCATGCACCAAGTTGAGTTGTGCAACTTGATCTAATCTTGATAAGGCATCAGCAACCGTGTTGTTTTTCCAGGGCAGTAGACAATCTCCAGGTCAAATTGCTGAATGTATTCACTCCATCTTGTCATTCTTCTAGAGAGTACCTTCTGAGTAAATATATACTTGAGGGAGGCATGATCAGTCTTCACAGTGCATTTGACTCCTTCAATATAGCATCTCCATGTCTTCAAACAGTGTATTATAGCAAGCATCTCCTTCTCATGGACTGGATAGTTTTGTTCTGCTGAGTTCAGTTTCTTGGATTCAAAGGCAACAGGGTAGTCCTTTCCCTCGTGTTCTTGGCTCAGCACTCCACCAATTGCATAATCTGAAGCATCTGTGCATAGAGTGAACTCTTTTCTGAAGTCTGGTATTCTTAAGCTTGGTAACTTAGCAAGTTCATTCTTTAGCGTCTGGAAGGCAGTCTCACAAGCTATGTCCCACTTGTAGGTATTCTCTTTCTTGAGGATATCAGTTAAAGGGGCTGCAATACTTGCAAATGACTTGACAAATCTCCGATAATAGGAAACCATTCCAAGGAAGGATCTGAGTTCTGATATGCTATGGGGCTGCTTCAAATTCTTGATTACTTCCACCTTCTTGGGTCTAAGGTTACTCCTGTGCTAGTCACTATGTGTCCCAGATATTCTACGTGTTCCTTGAAGAATTCACACTTGGCTAGCTTGCCGTATAGCTTGTTCTCTCTTAGTTTCTTCAAGACCTTTTCAATGTGCACCATGTGATCCTTTTCTGTCTTGCTGTATATCAATATGTCATCCAGGTAGATTATCACAAACTTGTCTAAGTACTCCTGAAAGACAGTCTGCATCAGCGTCATGAATGTTGCAGGGGCATTAGTGAGGCCAAAACTCATGACTAAGTACTCGTAATGTCCATATCTGGTCCTGAATGCTGTCTTAGGGATATCTTCTGGTTTCACCCTAATCTGGTTGTATCCTGACATGAGGTCGATCTTGCTGAAAATAGTGGCTCCATTAAGTTGGTCCAAAAGCTCATCAATCCGAGGTATGGGGTACTTATTCTTGACGGTAACTGAGTTCAGGGCTCTGTAGTCAATGCACATCCTAAGTGTTCCATCCTTCTTTTTCACAAAAAGCACTGGTGCTCCCCAAGGTGACTTGCTGGGCCTGATGTATCCTTGCTCCAATAGCTGATCAATTTGTTTCTTCATTTCCTCCAATTCCAATGGACTCATTCTGTAAGGTGTCTTGCTCACTGGAGGGCTATCTCCTGTGTCAATGGCATGATCCACGTCTCTGACTGGTGGTAGGCTTACAAGCTCATCTGGAAACACGTCTGAATATTTCTTCAAGAGAGTCTGGACCTGCTGGGGTGCTGGGATAGAGGAATCCTCCTGTAATACCGCCATGAGGAACATCTGGGTACCTTTTCTAAGTGCTCTACAGAACTGGGTCTTGCTAAGTTCACTTGTCTCACACACACTGGAATTGACCAAGTTGAAATCCAGCCTGGCAGGTAATAGCTCATAGGTCTTGTTGTCTTTTTGGATCTGAGTAGCATGGGTTCTCCAGTTGATTGATGGATTACGACAAAATAGCCAGGTTTTCCCAAGTACAAGGTCAAACTTGCAGTTCCCAAATATATAAGCCTGTAGGTCTTCTTCATAGTCATTGATCTTCATTCTTACTGGCTGGGTAATACGGTTGATTATGTGGGAGTTCCCATCTGCTGTGGAGACTGAAGTTGATTTGGTAGGTTCCGAGTTGATTCCAGCTTTCAAAGCAAATTGCTCTGACATGTACTCATGCGATGCTCCTGAGTCAATCATGATCTTGGCAGGTACTCCATTGATTGCTCCATTCAGGTACAATAACTTCCCTGAGTTTGAAGTCATTTGGGACAAGTACTCTTCTGTCATATGGAAGGTGAGTTCCGAGTCTTCTTCAAGCTCATCTTCCTCATTATTGTGTTCATGGGATTCAATATGGTTGAAGGTTCTTGTTGGCTGGTGTCCATTTCTTCTCTGAGGGCAGTATTTTGCAATATGTCCCTGCTGGTGGCAATTAAAGCAAAGTCCTCTCTTCTTGCATTCTTCTGAGGAGGGATTCTTCTGCATAGCGTCTATTTCCATTGGTACTGCTTCTGATTGTCTTCTTTCATAATGATTATAGCCTTTCTGACTAGTCACTGTAGGCTTCCCAACTCCAAACATAGCTGAGTCATAGTCAATGGCAATCTTGATGGCTTCTTCAATAGTCTGAGGTCTTCGGTAATTGACTTCCTTGCGAGTTCTTTCTTTCAACCCATCAATAAAGTATTCAACTTGATCCAAGGGGTCCATTCTTTCAATTTGTCCAAGTAGACATCTGTACTCATAGATGTATTCTTGCACCATTCCTTTCTGTCTGAGTGTCTTTAACTTCCTTCTTAGTAGTGTCTGCTGGTGTGGAGGTTCAAAAGCATCCTGAATTTCCGACACAAACTCATCCCAGGTAGAGATTGTAGAGCATCCCATCATAGTAGCTGACCTGATCTTGTTGTGGTACCACTGTAAAGCTGCATCTGCCAGGTAAGAAGCTGCATAATGCAACTTGCTCTCTGGAGCAATTCCTTTAGCTTTAAAAGCTTCTTCAATCTGAAAGAGCCAAGTTCCCAGGTTTTCATTGACTCTGCCATGGTACCGGTTGACCTTCACACTAAAGTTGCTCTTGATAGGGCTTTGCTGGCTCTGAGCCATGGTAGTCATTCCTTGTTGCTGTTGGCTGAGGATCTGGAGTAGCTGTTGCTGTTGGGCCAGGATTTGCTGCATGGCATTCTTCCATTCTTGATTGTCCGACATCTTGAGGGTGTTTTCTTCTTTCTTCAGGAGGGAGGTTTCTGGTTATTGCTGCTACCAATGTTACAAGTCTTGGTATAAGAGTTGTAGAGGAATAGGGAGTTTAGCTAGTATTGTATTCACTAAAACTTGAACTGATTTTTATTGAGGTTCCAGCAGCTCCTTATATACATTTTGCCAGATCAATTGCTGACTAATTGTATTTCCTAATGTAGGTTGTGGCTGATGACTCATTTGATTGCATCATCATCACCCAATAAGATCCTACTTAATATATCTTTTTCTGTCTGATAAGGATCTGCTGATTCATTTGCTGACTAATGCTACTGATTTCATAGATAATACTGATATACTGATAACCTAAACATATACTAATTGATTTGACTAAAAACTGATCTAACTTAAACATTCAAGCGGCAGATCATAACACATAATTGAGGAGAATGCTGACCCAGTATGCAAATGGATCTGTAAGTGTCTGAGACAAGTATATTAGCTAGGCACTGGATGCCTGCGGAGTAAGGGGGCCTAACAATTCCCAAAAAAATGCCATTTTGCATAGTGAATGGATATGTATCAAGGATTGCAGGAGATCTCCCACAGCCAAAACTCACCTACAACTAGGAGGATTTGCTCAGTCAGCTTAGTAAGATGCTGGAATGTCCAAGTTAGATCAGCTACTTAGTCAAATACATTGTTGTAAGTGTCTTGGAGATATTGGAAGTGATTGAGGGATAAGTAGATTATGCAGTTCTCACTTGATGATTATTTGAGTATAAAAGTAATAGTTATACTTTTACATGGTCTTGGCACAACCAACACGTATAATAGGCTCAGGAAGGTCCCAAGAATATATGTGCAAAGTCTGGGGCTATTTGGACAACTTTGAGAATTTTCATTTTCTGGGTACCTGGTATTGTGGTGAAAATATTCAAAGTAAATCCCAACAATGGATTTGGTCAGTATTCACTAGGATCTGAAGGTAATAATCAAAGTGACTAAGTTAGGTGCAAATTTAGGCAGAGCTACAAATTTATACCACATATGTGAGTTGCATGTTTAGCCTATCAGTACATTCATATTTTCTATCAAATCAGTAGTGTTAGTCATTAGATGAGAAGCCACATCCTTATTGGACAGAAATTGCTATATTAAGAAAAATCTGATTGTGTGATGAAAATGCAACTAAATGAATCATCAGTCACAACCTACATTTAGAGATACAATTAGTCAGCCATTGATCTGGCAAAAGATATATAAGGAGCTGCTGGAATCTCATTAATGATCAGTTCTGGTTTTAGTGGATACAATACCAGCTAAACTCCCTATTCCTCTACAACTTTTATATCAAGACTTGTAACAATGAACCAAATCTTCTTGGATATTTCCTTGCTTGCCTGCTAGCTGGTAAGCTGCAAATGGACATTCTTTGATAATCTTGAATAGTCCTGTCAATTGTGGCTCAAACTTCTTCCAAGTGTAGTTTCTCAGCAATACAAAGTTCTCAACTGTCAAAGCCTCTGGTGATATAGTCTTATCATATCTCTAACTCATCTTATCTGCACTTTTGTAGATATTGGCCTCTGCCTCCTGACATTTTTGTTCCAATTGTTGATGCTCACTAGGCTGACTAAGCTCATCCTCCTAGTTGTTGGTGAGTTTTAGCTGTGTGAGATCTCCTGGAATCCATGGTTTATATCCATACACAAAGTAAAATGGAAACTGTTGGGTAGTGCTGTGCTCCCTTATACTGCAGGTAAATATTGCTTAGTCAATTTATTTGTCCCATCAACTTGAAGCTCCAAATGTATACTCAGTCAGCATTTTCCAAATAATTCATTAATTCACTCAGTGACTCCATTAGTTCTATGGCAATATGTCAAAGTTTTCATATGTTTGATCTGCTGCATTACCCTGGTAGGCTTCCAATGTTTTTGCTGTTTCCTTTGCCATTTCCTAGTGGTGAGCAGTCTTCCAATAGAGTCAATTCCCCATCTTTCAGATGGTTTTACAGGGAATTAGTTCAGCAATTTGCTGTGGTTGACCTTGGTTGACTTGGAAACTTGGGCATGGTTTCACCAGCTTCTCAATATCTTTTCTCATTCTGGGCCACCATGCTCTAGCTCTTACAAGGCTATAATATCCTTTGATATCCAGATGCCCATATCCATTATGTAGCTGGTGAATTAAATTCAGGTAAGCGCATAGGGGCAAGAGGCAATAAGGCATCCATCCACAATTTGGTAGTGTGTTTCATCATCTACTACAAGTTTGCTGGCTTCATCCTGGATAATCTTTGTGACATCTTTATCCATCTCATTAGGAATGGCTTAGTCCTCTTAATACTTTGGTAATAAGCTAGCCAATTCAATTCATTCACCAGGTTGGGTTATGCAAGTTATATTAGTCTTGATACGGCATCCTCTATGAAAAGTTATTGTGATGACCCTGTCAAAAGGCCATCACAAAATCCAAGTCCCATGACTAAAAGGTATTGATCCCACTAGGACACTGTGCAAAGACTATCAAAAAATAATTGCACCCCAGATATCACAAAAAACTTGGTCAAAACTTTTGATCACAACAATACAAAAGTGGCTTTTGATTGGTTCTCTGCCAATTTTCTTGCTTTCTGATCATGGACACTCTATCACCTCTTACATTTGTGTGCATTCATTGGCTATTGTATCTTTTCCACACTCATTACTTCCTGACTCAGCCACTTCTCTTTCATTTCATGCAAACAAATTGATATATTTCTGTTGAAGCTTCAGTTGTACCTTAATTGTCATTTGTACTGACCTATACAAGCCCCTATACCCTACATGAACATTAAGCCCAACCCCACATACAACAAAAAACTCCATTAAAATCCACCATTGAATGAGTATTTCTGCACTATTCCAGCTACCTGATGTCTCTTTGACACCTGTTTGAAGCTTTTGGCCCTGCTTGCAACAGGCTCTTGAGGAAGCTGCTGATTTTATCCATTACACCCCTATTCTTCTGCCTTTGATAGTTCCTGCTATTCTGGAGACACTTTCTTAGCATACCAATGATGGCCCAAAATCTGTTTGCTTGCTGAAATCCAGGATAATGCTCATGGAAAATGTCAAGTGCATTCTGCTTGGCCTTGAGTACCTGATGGTCTTATGGTATGCTGGCCTTATGGTGATGGTGTGCTAGACTGCTGACAGCCTCTTGAATGTGGTGTTGTTAGGCTCAACCCAGTCCTCTAAATATGGCACACACAGTGATAGCTCTCAAGAAGCAGGCTCACTAATGTATTGTGGGCATATCTTCCCTAACAACAGTGCCCTGCAAGAGCCCTGCAAAATCCCATTATGCAATGAGACAATACCAATAAAAAAAATGACCAGGATATTTTGTGGAGCCAAGTGAGCCCAGTAATTCCTCTACTGGTAAATGATGTGATGTTGAGGCTAGAGAAGTGGCAAGCTTCCACTAATATCAATAGTGGGGGCTTTGAATACTTACTACTACTTCTTGCAAAACCATCATGGGATTCCACTTACCATGTATATGGTATAAACAGACAACTATCATGTGGCTGGCAACATATGACCTAGAGACTGTCCTGATACCAGCATGTGTTAATGGTTTCATGGCATTCACATCAGAAGATACCACCATTGCAAGGAGTCCAACTTATCAGGAATCCACCACCATTGGGGAAAGACATTGTTCAAGCTCCCAATATATTCCAGTAATACCACATCTCAAGAAGCTCATGCAGTCCAACATATATTATCAAGCTATAAAGTAGTGCACTTAGTATGAATCAAATGCAAGCATATCCACTACATTAGATGGCAAACATTACAAACAGCCAAGGAGCAAAGGATACTTTGAAGGTATGTATGGCCAAGCCTTTGCTTTAGCACTTGATAGATTCTCATCAAACACATACTCTACCGGCAAATCCTGCTAGCCACTGATTCTATTCAACCTGTATTTGCTGCCTATCTTGTAGTATTAGAGCCAAAATCTGATGGTATTCTCACTGATCTTGGGGCCTTAATCACCTTCCAACCTGGATAGCTCCCAGTATCCATTACTGGATGAGCTTTGTATGCTTTCTGGCAGGATAACAGTAAGTTGCTGCCAGGTCAAAGCACATACTATTACTGCATTGGAGATATCCCAGCCATCATTAAGATAGCTGGCTTTTCTGGGCACAATGGGGGGTATTGCGTTGAATGTGTAAGATCCAGGGGACTTACTCCATAACTCTCACACATTATTATTACCTAAACACCAACACTAGGAACATAATATTTCTGCAGAGAGAATGTACAGAAGTCAGCATGCAATTGCAGCAAAGTTAGCAAGCTATAAGCCATTAGCTGGAATATGGAATCAATTCAAAGCCAGAGATACTTAAGATAGTGGGTATCTTCTGGAGCAAAAGCTTTCCACTGAGACCAATGCATTTGCTTTTCTACAATATCCCTATACTGATGACCAAGTTGTACATGGGGCATTTCAAGCTAAATGGGCTCTTTGAGCTACTGGCAAAATTTGAAAGAATTGGCAAGATATCACAGAGAATCTGCTCCCATCAGTACTTCTCAAGGGCTCCAATCAGCATTCATAGGCATATGCAACAATACAAGTGCAAGGACTGGATGAGCTGGATATGTTTTTATTCAGGTGGCCTTCTGAAGCCGTTTCTATCAAGACTACATTGGAAGTTTGGGAGAAATATGTGGAAATTGTAGGAATATTGATCCAGAAGTGGATCACCAATGTCAACTTAATACATCTACAGCTTTTGTGCAAAGAGCTTGTCACAGGATTTGAGCAGCTGTACTGAAAACATAAAGCTGAACACTAGATCCCTGCCACTACTGCATCCATTTGCTACTCCATCTTGCTTGGTGTGTAGAGAATATTGGACCTTGCTTCACTTTTTGGGAGTTTACTATAGAGCAGATTTGTGGGGAGATGACAAGTCAAGTTGCAGGTACTACCATATCCCAATCTCATCAAGTATGTTACCTCAAAGTCTGTTATGGATGCAATGAGTTGGCACATGGAGGACAGCCAGGAAGAGTTGGATAATACTCAGGACAGATGTGCACATGGAGACACCTATGCCTATGGCATTAAGAAGCCAAGCAGCCCCAATGTGTGGGTAATCAGTCAAGTTATGCAAAGCTGGGTTGGGTGCAACAAGCAACTAATTTTTATTAGGAGAACCCTACCAAAGTATGCCAGGCTTCTCTTGGTCATAAGCTCATTTCTGCACCATTTAATACATATTTCACACAGACAAGAGCCATAATGCACCTATAAGGGGGACTAGAATCCTGCAGGGAGAAGAAATATGTTTGCCAAATACCAAATAGTTCTTTGTAGATATTCAGGAGGTATTTGTGGCAGAAATGGAGGCAACTAAGCATATGTTTGCTAGATGTGTATGTTACCTGCAATAAAAGGTATATGGCAACTATGCAAGTATCACATTAAGAAGCCATAAAGTTGAGGTGATAGCAGTATGGCAATTGCAACAGGTGTGGGTATGTGTAGAGGTTAGTAGGCAGCAGGCCATAGTATTTTTTGATTTGAACTATATGTGGAATACCCAAGGTAGTAGTGGGTAAGCAAATAAAGAGGGGTTCTTCTAAAGTGGTATATTTGAATTGCACAAGGGGAGGTAGAAAAAGGAAATACCATTTGGTAAATTGGTACAGTAGCATTTTACAGTACTAGCTGTAGGCCACCATACTGCCAATTTAATACTATCAGAGGCCTGCAAAGAGGCTTTCAAGACACTGTTAAGCTTTTGAAAATTCTCAAAGTTGTGCAAACAGCCCCAAAATTTGCACACATGTACTTGAGACCTTACTAAACCTATTCTATGCATTTGTCATGCCAAGACCATGCAAAAGTATAAATATTACTTTTACATTCAATAAATCATTAAGTGAAAACCACATACTCTACTTGCCCCCCAAATCACTTCCAATATCTCCAAGACTCTTACAACAGGCAAAACACTGTAGAAATAATAATGTTTCTTAACTTCATTTTGTGGAACCAAGAATGCAGCCAATCCTAACACTCTTCATGACAGAAGCAGAGTACACAACAGCCTGTGAAGTTACAAAAGAGGTATTGCTGTCCCAAGAGAATCATGCAATGACCATTATAAAAATTGAATCTTAGAGTTTACAAAAATTTCAGTCAAAATTTCCCATCACCATTATACATAGGTGCATTTGATTGGTACACTTCCAGCTCACTAAATTTTGGATCACAGATACTCTACCACCTCCTACCTTTGTGAGCATTATTTAGCTATTGCCACTTTTTTTCACTCCTTGCTTCCTGACTCAACCAATGCTCTACTATTCATGAATACAGATTGATTTATTTCTGGTTAAACTTCAGTAGTACCTTAGTTGCCAATTTTATTGGCCAACTTAAGTCCCTTTACCCAGCACCAACATTAAGCCCAACCTCACACTCAGCAAGTAACTCCATTAAAATCCACCATTCAATAAGTATTTTTGCTGTCACACCCTTTTTCCACAACTTTGACAGGAACCATACAGCTTTATGCCACTGTTCATCCACTGGTTCCCATCTATCCTGGTCTTCATCCAGCATTGCAAGGTCTAATACTTCATTTGCCAGTCTTTGCCATAAATCCTTGCAACACTCATGAGCATTTTCCAAGTACTGCTCTTCAATGAGTGCTGCAACCTCCGCATGTACCCATTATTGGCCAATAACTGTGATGATCCTCTTGAAAAGCAGTCACAAAACATAAATCCCAGTACCAAGTAGTATTGATGCAGTGCAGACACCATGCAAAGACCACTAAAAGAGTTACCCTTTGGATTGCACAATAAGCTTGGTTAAGTTCCTTAACACAGCAGCGCATAAGTGGCATTGATTGGTTCTCTGCCAGTTCTCTCACTTTCTGATACTGGAAAAGTAATCTTCATCTATCTTTGTGTACATTGATTGGCTATTACTTCTTTTTTACACTTCTTGCCTCCTGACTAAACTAAGGCACTCACTTTTTTTGCATACAAATTGGTTTATTTACATGGGAACTTCAGTTGTAACTCAATTGCCAATTATGCTGTCCTACCCAAGTACCTATACCCAACACCAATATTAAGCCCAACCATACACTTAACAAGTAACTACACTAAAATCCATTATTTGTTAAGTATGTCTATTGCTATGCCCTTTTTCCATGACTTTAGTGGGAACTATATGGCCTTATGCCACTGTTCAATCACTGGTTCCCATATATCTTGGTATTCAGCTGGTACTGTGGATCAAGCTAGCCAGTACATCTAATTGCATCCTATAGCTAGAAGCCTGATGGTGTTCTGATTACCTCAATGTGGACATTGGCAAGCATTGTAATGGCAGTATATCAGCCTGCAGCAACTTCTGTATATTGCTACTCTATGAAAAATCCCAAACTTGGAGTTCATCTGATTTTTAGCTGATATTCTGCTGGTATTCTGATGATATTTTGCTGGTATTCAGCTGGTGTTTTGGGCTCAGAATTTCAAATGCAATTTTTGATTGAAGTAATGGGCAGCTAATTACCAAATTTGATATGGGTGCTAGTTTGCCTAGTCTCCTCCTGGAGAACCTGTTTGCTTGCCTGCCCATTGGCTCAGAACAGAGATATTGAGAGTTGCCAATTTTGAGAAACTTGGAGTTCAGCCAATACTATGATGGTATTTTGCTGGCCTTTTCTCAATTTTTTTTCTTAGGGCTACCCTATGAAAAATGATTTGGTACAGCAGGTTGATCCAATCTGGATCAGCCATCAGGATTCCCCATGAGGCCATAATAATGCCAGCAGCTTGGGGCTATTGAGTTTCTATTCAATTCTGAGGTTGCTTATATTCTTAATGTGAAAGACATAGGTGTTTCCATGTATAAATCTATACTCAGTATTCTCCAACTCACCCTAGCTATCCATCATTTGTTAGCTCATCACAACCATGATGGCCTTGAAGGATATACTCTTGATGAGATTGGAATAAGGTAGTACCTGCAGGCTCACACGTCTTCCTATCTCCCAATGCATCTGCTCCATAGAAAACTCCCAGAAGGTGAAGCAAGGTCCAATATACTCCAGACACCAAGAAAGCTGGAGTAGAGAATGGTTACAGCAGAGGTGGAGATCTACATGTTTGGCTCTATACTTGTGGCATAGCAGCGCAAATCCCATCACAGACTCCTTGCATAAAAGCTGTAGATGCATTAAGTTGACATTGGTGATCCACTTCTGGATCAATATTCCTACAACTTCCACATATTTCTCCCAAGCTTCCAATGTAGTCTTGATAGAAACAGCTTCTTATGAAGTTGGCATTGGTGATCTGCTTCAGGATAAATATTCCTTCAATGTCCATGCATGACTCCCAATGCTTCCAATGTACTCTTAGTAGAAGTGGTTGCATAGGCCACTTGAATAAATAAATATTCAGTTCATCCAGGCCTTCCATTGGTATTGTAACATATGCATATGATTATTGATTGGAGCCTGCAAGAAGTGCTTTGGGCAGTGGATACTCTATAATATATATCCAATTCTTTCAAACTTCTTTGGGATCTAAAAGGGTGCATCTAGCTGAAAACCCACATGTACAATGAGGTCATAAGTATATGGATATCGTTGAAAAGCAAATGTGTTGCTTGCAGTGGAAAGTTCTTGCTCCAACAAATACCCTCTATCTTAAGTATCTCTGGCTTCCAACTAATACCATATTTTGCACAATGGATCATAGCTTACCAACTTTGCTACAATTGATTGCTGACTCCTGTTTGTTCTCTCTGCAGGAAAATAATGTTCTTAGTGTTGGCATTTGGGTAATAATAATGCTTGTGAGTTATGGAGTAGATCCCCTGGATTGCAAACATTTATCAGCAATACTGTCCATTGTGCATAGAAAAGCTAGCTATCTTGCTGATAGCTTGGGTATCTTGAATGTACATAATAACAGGAGCTTTGGCATGATAGACATTTACTGTTGTCCTACTGGAAGGCATACTAGGCTCATCTAGCAATGCGTACAGGTAGCCATCCAGGATGGATGGAGATTTAGGCCCAGAGACCAGTAAGACTACCATCAAATTTCAACTCTAATACCATAAGATAGGCAGCAGACTCTGGTTGATGAGAATCAGTGGCCAGCAGGATTTGCTGGTAGAGTACTTGTCTAATGAGAATTCATCAAGTGCTATGGTAAAGGCATGGCCATACATACCTTCAAAGTAGCCCTTGCTTCTTAGCTGTTTGTAGTGTTTGCCATCTAATATATTGGATATCTTTGTACTTGAATGATCTGATCTCATTTTTTGTGAAAATATTGAATTTTCATCAAACAACACATCCCTGAAACTGATCAGCTTCTTTGCTTTGGTATTATAGAGTTAATAGGTCTTACTCTCAGTGCAGTAGCCCAAAAATATGCATTTACACTTTCTGGGTCAAATTTTGACTGATTTCTGGGCAGTTTCTTGGCCTATGCTGTACACCCAAATATTCTTAGATGCTCTGCACTTGGTCTGTATCCATACCATGCTTCAAATTGAGTAAAACCACAAAGTACTCTGTTATAACCCCTACTTTTAAGATATACAGCTGCAGCAACTGATTCCGCCCAAAAATCATAGAATAATTATTGATCATGGATCATTGATCTTGCCATGTCAATTATTGATCTGTTTGCACATTCTGCTACTCCATTTTGCTGTGGGGAGTATGATACAGTAGTCTTTTGCTTTATCCTATGAACTTTGCAGAAGTGGATGAAGAGCTTTGAGGTATATTCTCCACCATGGTCAGAGCATATTTTCTTGATTTTTTCACCAGTTTCTCTTTCCACCATAGCTTTAAGCTTCCTTAACCTAGACAGAGCTTCTTCCTTTCTCTCTGTGAAGTAGACCCATGTGTACCTTGTACAATCATCAGTAAAAGTGGTAAAATACCTTATCCTGCCTAGGAATAAAGTTTGCATAGGTCCACACAGATCTGAGTGAATTGGATCTGATTTTTTCTTAGTTTTGATTACCCTAGAGCTCTTGAACAGTTGTCTGTCTTGTTTCCCATGTATGCCTGCTTCACAGTGCTTTGAATTAGCTGATCTTTGACGATTTTGTGCAAATAATCAAAATTGATGTGACCAAGTCTCCTGTGCCAAAGCATTGGCGTTTCTTCATTTAAGTTACTTTTATTGACTTCCAGATATGATGGAATATAAGTCAACTTGTATAGATTCTGATCTCTGATGCCCAAAGCAATATGGACACCATTTTGATCATGTGATCCTGCATCCAGAATTGTCAAAACTGAAACTGAGTCCTTCTGTTGTGGCCTTGCTTACAGATAGTAGGCTCTTGGCTATTTCTGGTACATAGAATACCTCTTTAAGGATCAGTGTATGGCTTCCTTCACTGCTTTGAAGGTTTACTAGGATAGTTCCTTCTTGCACTGCATCAAGTGTCCTATTGTCATCTATGAAAACCTTCTTAATCGGAATTTCTTGATGTTGGGTAAAAATTCTTTTGGGTGTGTAAAGTGTTGAGATACTCCAGAGTCAATATACCACATCTGAGAATCCTTGCTTGTGGTCATATTTAGCTCAGATATGAATATTCTGTCTTCAGGTGTGGCAGCATTTCCATTTTCAGGCTTCTTTTGCTCATTATCTCTCTTTTTGAGACACAGGTCAGATGTATGTCCTTTCCTTTTGCAGTAGTTACAAAACAGGTTGCTGTGGCCTTTGTAGGGTCTTGGGTACCTCCTTTGTTGGTTATCACTGCTTATTAAACCATCTTCTCTTCTTTCTGATTGGTGATTGATTATCTTAATTCTTCATCCAGGAGTCTTCTATATACATAATTTAAGGTCAAATCTTCAGTTCTGGACTCTAGGGCTGATACAAGGCCCTGAAGCTCATCTGTCAGGCTATTTAGGATGGTAACTATCACATCCTCATCAGTAGTTGATATGCCCACAGATTCCATCTTATCAACCAGCAGGGTAATTCTGTTAATTAGATTTTTCATTTCTTCTCCTGGCTGCATCTTTGTAATAAAGAATTTTCATCTCAGATACATTCACTTAGCAGCTGAACATGACTGATAGATGTCTTCTAATACTTTACAGGCATTCTTTGCTGTTTTTGCTCTTGTGCATTGAATTAGCAATTTGTCACTAACATTTAGGCAAATGCAGTTAAAGGCACTTTGTTCTTTCTTCTGGTACTGTAAGGCTTCCTCTCCCACATTTTTAGGAGGGCATTCTTCTCTTATGACAATATCCCAAAGGCCTCTTTCTTATAGCGGCATCTTCAACTTCACCTTCCACACTTGGTAGTCAGATCCATCCAACTTTTCAGCAGAGGGAAAAATTCCAGTAATAGCAGTAGTAGACATTGCAGAGAGTGACAGCTTGGGGCTCATAACCTATTGTAAGAGTCTTGGAGATATTGGAAGAGATTGGGAGAACAAGTAGATTGTGTGGTTTTCACTTAATGATTTATTGAATGTAAAGTAATATTAATACTTTTACATGGTCTTGGCACAACCAGCATGTAGAATAGGTTAAGGAAGGTCCCAAGAACATGTGTGCAAAGCTTGGGGCTGTTTGGTCAACTTTGAGAATTTTCATGTTCTGGGTCCCTGGTATTTTGGTGAAAATATTCTAAGTAAATCCCAACAAGGAATTTGGTCAGTAATCTCTAGGATTTAAAGGTAATGATCTAAGTGACTAAGTTAGGTGAATATTTAGGTGGAATTACAAATTTTTTGCAACACTTTAGATACCTAAAAGGAACTGCTGATTTCTACTTAAGGTACACCTATACAGATTCAAAACAAGATCTTGTGGGATACTCTGATGCTGATTGGGGACAAAATTTAGAAGACAGAAGATCTGCCACAGGATACTCCTTTCTTTACTGTAAAGGAGCAGTTTCATGGAATTCAAGAAAGCAACCAACCATAGCACTTTCTGCCATAGAGGCAGAGTATCTCACAGCCTGTGAGGCTACAAAAGAAGCAATGTGGCTAAGGAAGCTTTTTACAGATTTAGGCTTAGGTCAAAAAACACCTATTACTTATATTGAAGTTATCAAGGAAGTATACAATTAGGTAGAAATCCAGCTTTTCATACTAGAGCTGAGCACATGGATATTTGACATCATTTCATACATGTAGCTATAGAGAACAACTTAACTTAGCTTACTGTCCTACAGACAAAATGATTGCAGGCATATTTACCAAACCATCAGCTAGAAACAGCTTGAATATCTTAGGCCAAAATTAGGACTAGTCAGTTTTAACATTCAGTTGAGTGGGAGTGTTGTAAAAATTTGTAATTCCACCTAAATATTCACCCAGCTTGGTCACTTAGATGATTACCTTCCAATCTTATAGAATACTAACCAAATTTCTTGTTGGGATTTACTTGGAATATTTTCACCAGAATATCAGGTACCCTGAGCATGAAAATTTGCAAAGCTGTCCAAACAGCCCCAAACTTTGCTACACATGTTTTAGGGACCTTCCAAACCTATTCTACAGTGTCTTTTATGCCAAGACCATGTAAAAGTACAAGTACTACTTTTACATTCAATAAATCACTGGGTGAAAACCATATAATCTACTTGTTCTCCCAAACACTTCCAATATCTCCAAGACTCTAACAACAAATCCATTGCCTCTACTCAACATGCTAATACAACCTATGGCATCCATTAGCTATTAATATCTTATACTCCCCCCCATCCTAACTCTGAGCTCAGCCACAATGGGTACCTAGCATGGACCTCCAATATTCTATTGGCAGACACCAAGTTCTAGCAGTCAGAATAGAACATGTCCACAGGGTAGACCCAATGAAAGTTCAATGACTCTCACCAATATCATGGGCATATCCAGGGAGCCATTAGGTGGGCCCAAGTCCATTAGTATAATCTACCATAGCTGATGCGCTCAATCACCGGTTGAACAACCAAAAATACCATATTTCCCATAGACAGGTCTTTACCACCCACAATGGCCTCTTGCTAGAGGTCAACAAAGTAGAGTGCCTGGATTGAGAGCATCGAATGATCCCAGCCAGTGTGTAGGCGATTCCCACGATCCCCGCGAACTCCCGAACATCCAACGAATTTCCCCGACCGGGTGAAATGTGGAACCAGGATGCAGACCGAATCGGTGGAAACTCCATGGACTGCTCCTCAGGCTTCCCGACCATCCAGAATTCCCCGCTCGAATACTACAGTCCGGTCACCAATCCCTCGGGCGATCGCTACGGTTGACATTCCATCGGTGGGTAGCCCATGCGGAGCTGGCCAGAACGATCGATTCGCTACACCAGCGAAGTGGTTACCATACGGGGCCTGGTTTTGTATCAACCCAAATGGTGACGACTTACCGGGCGATCCGACTGCATGCCCATGGGTCTAGGCTCGATCCGAGCATGGCAATGCGGCCAGCGACAAGCCTGTGCTTCATGGGATGGGGTTCACTACGTACGCCAGACACTTCGACACTGGTGGCACCAGCACCTGGCTGGTATCACCCAGCCATCGCTAAGCCTTGGTAGAGCCCTGGAGAAGGTAAGACGTCGGGGCATTGCGGATCGATCATAGAAGAGCGCTCCAGGTGATACGTGACGACAAACAGGAGCATTGTTCGGTGAATGGTAGATGTGTTAAGTGTATACCAATCGCTCGTGGGGCTTGATCCTCTCGTAGGGCGGCGGCTACCCCGCGTTCGAGCAGAGCAATACCGCTGCTCAACGTCGGTCCATCCAAGGGATCCCCCTCGAAAGAGAGAAGGGCACGAGGTTTCCAGCCAAACTGCAGGAAATATGGAATTTATTCACATGATGCATACAGTATTTCTGCCGACCGACGGACGCCGGTAGGAAGAGGAGAATTTGGGGAGGCGTGGTGGAAGCGTATGGAGACGGGGGACGGGTACGGGTACGTAGAGAGAAATGCCGGGTTCTGTATGGGTTAGGTGTTCGGTCCGGAGGTGAAGCCCAAGTTCTTGAAGTCATCCTTGGCCATCAGATCCCTGGGCAAGAAAGAAGGTTAGCTAGGTCCGCGTCGAGCGAAGTTTGGTGGGTTGGTTACCTCTCCATGCGACACTTTAGATATGCCTTGGACAAGTCGCGGCAGGCCCCATTAATCGCCTTGTTTTCTTTCAAACACTCCATGTACTCGAGCATGGCCTGTTTGCATTCACCTGTAAAAGCAAACCTTCAGTAAGGTTTCGCGGGCACAAGCGTCTCCACGAGCACTACCGTACCGTCATGATCCAGAGGGAAACTCCCGCGGTCGGGGGGACTTGCGGTGAAGCTGGTGGTGTTCGGTGGACGTCCGAAAGACATGACCTCTGGAAAGGGAAAATTTCTGATGACAACGTGCGAGGGAAAATATTATTCAATGAATCCTCGTGAAATCCCATCAGTCGAGGCTCCGGTGTCAAGGTGAATTATGGGGCTGATTCCATGGAGCCAATTTGGCCGAACATTCCCATGTCTGGCCAATGTTGACCAGAGTGCTAACCCTGATTCCTCGGAAGTTGACTAAATCGGATGTATGTGGGATGAATTTAAATCCATTCAGTAGTGGTGCAGGTCTGCTCACAAGCCCAACTACCATCTCCCCCTCACCTGCCCGTAGAGCATGTCCCTTTCCAAAAGGCAAGAGGAAAGACACCTAAGGTATTCTTGAACCCCTTGGCTATTTGCCACTTTCAAGCCTCACAACTGAACCACCTCTTCCTGCCGACCAGAGTGATCAGAGAGCTTCTCAAGCTGCCCGAAAACAAAAAATGCTTCGACTGTCCAGCCAAGGTTTCCCTCCATCCCCTCATCCGTCCCACAGATCTATGAACTAACGCTTGCTTTACCGTCGGAAAAGTCCCCCGTATACGTCAATCTGATGAACAACACCTTTATATGTGCACAATGTTCGGGGTTGCAGTAAGACCACACCATTCACCAAGCTCCTCTTTGGCCTCACCTTAAACTTGGTTCGGATTTTAGTCGTGAACTGAGCCATCGGGTCAAGTCTTTATCCGCCTCAACATTTACTACCAGCGAAGTGTCCGCGCTGAAAGAAGGGGGAAATCAGGTGGGTTGACTTATTTTCATCCCCAACGCAGGACAGAGTTCTCATCCACACTGTACGACAGCGAGCCAAGAGTATTTGGCTGGCAAAGATCACTCCCCAGGATATCATCCCTGACCTAACTACGGTGGAGGGGGTCCGAAAGTTCATGCGTCAGAAGTACGTTGAAAAACGTTACCTGGACAAGGAGGCCTTCTCCGTGTTGAAGAAAAACCAGAGCCTTGAAAGCCTTACGGTAAGATTCACCTCCCCTCTTAGACAGTGTTGTGGTGAGTTCTAAGCACCCCGTATCTATGGTTCCTTCCCTGTTAATCAGGGCTCGGATGGGAAGTCAACCTACAGTTCACCATCCACCAGCGCCATCTCATTGGGCCATATTGGCACTCCTGGAGGCATCGCTTCCCCCATGATGACTGTACGCGGACGACGGGGTTCTGTAAAAACGGATCAATCGACCGCTTTCACATCTCCAAAACTCGGCACTGCTCCGTATTCCCCCAAGATGTTCAGTGAGGAGCCCGCCTTACGGAGTCCCAAACCCGTTTCAACAAGCCCGAAACAGGACGACTTCACCCGGGCGTTTGGTGATCTGAGTGTTTCTTCCGAAAGTTTGAAAAGCAATGTAGCCCAGGCACAGCCCAGCAAAGGAACCTCTACGGGCCATGAATCCTTTTTGCAGAATGGGAGTCAACCGGCCCTCCCTAAACTAGCGAACGTCCCCAAGCCAACCTTCAACGACATATTCTCAGACTCTCTACAGGGCATAGCCTCCAGCCCTCTTCCGGTGCAAGAAGCACCCAACAGCTCCAGATTTGACCAGGCATTCCTAGCAAGTGATCTGTCGAGAACAAACAGTCTACCAAACCCCGTATCTCCCACTGGAAACAATGCGTTTGACGACATCTTTAAAGGATATGCATCTCCCCAGCCTGGGCCAACATCCCAGCCTAGCAATATGCCCTATTCGGCGGCGTTTGAACTGAGACGTGCTGAGACTGCACCTGCCCATGGTAAGATGTGATCCACTGTGCACTTTATAGACGCATTTGCTGAAACTGCCATTTAGCCGGCCAGTCACGGAGCACGTGACCTGAATCTGACCAAGCCTTTGACAGATTACAGTTTACAACAGCAGTACGATTCACAAAGAACAGGTAAGCAAGATACATTCATGTATATATGCATATATGTATATATATTTCTAAACCAAAGAATAGGCACCTAACCTCTGCAACCATTCCAAATTTAGAACCATATCAACCTAGACAGGATGCCAACTCCATGGATCCCTTCGATGCTCTGCTCAATTATCGCCCAGCCCCTCAACCACTGTCTCAGCCCCAGCCCCCTACCAGTAGCTTTGACTCGCTCTTTGGTGTTGCAAGCAGCACGCCTCAGCCACCAGTCACCGCATCCTTCTCATCCTTCGAGCAAAAATTCCCCCCAACTGACCTTTACCATGCCAGCCCGGTAGAGCCCAGCTCGATGGTGGAAAAGAAAGGAAACCGAAATTCCATCTCCCATCTGTTCCAGCTACAACTCCAATCCCAACCCCGTCCCCAACCCCAGCCGAGTCATGCAGATCCGCCAGCAGCCACCCAGGACTCGAGCAACCCTGCGATGGATGATTTCCTGGCCGAGTTAACTGGCAATAAGGGTGGACCGGTCGCACCATCGACTGGTTTTGGGTATTTGCCGGCCGGTGATTCGATGAGCAGCCATTTCTCAGCTAAAGGAGCTTACGATCGACAAAATGGGACTAACCAGACATTCGGTTTGGACAGAGGGCATCCATTCATTCCGGGTAACTCAGCTATGCATAGCTTTGTAGATCAAACCGCACCGGTCAACCCCATATACCAGCCCACCTCCGGTGAGGGGAGATCCCCATTCCAACCAACCCCTAGCTATCCGGGCAACTCTGCCAAGGCGAACCCTTTCTTCACCTCACAGGCAAGCCATGCTCCCAACAGAAGCGCATCAGTCCCAGTCAGCAGCGAAGGGAGCAAGCCGCTCTTCCCGGTGGCCGGCAATTATGGCTCAAGTCTGAAGAATTCCCCTCAGTCATTGCAGGCCAGCCCGCCACCTTTGAGAAGCGAGTCACCGTTCAGTCAACCATTCCGGTCAATGAGCTACTCCCCTTCTGCCTCGAGCCCGCAATCACCGAGCATCCCGGGCAAAAACCCGTTCTCCGCAAACAACGAGGGATCCAGCCAGCCGCCAACCGTTGCCAACCCATTTGGGGCCAATCGTACGGTTGAAAAGGGGATAGTGACATCAGGTAAGAGCAATAGAACCAATTTAGTTAGCTTAGAGAAGGATACTGACCGATTGTAGCATCCATATTTGGGAACAACTCACGAACGAATCATCGTTTTGGTAATACTTCCCTTAATCAGACCGCTTCCAGTAGCTTCCTAGATGATTTGGATCCGCTGAAGAATGATGTCAAGTTTGGGGGAAGCTCGCTGAAGAATGAGAACAAGTGGTATCATTAGGAAGCATCGCACCATGACCTTGCCCTCAGCCTCAGCCTCAGCATCCCCCTCACTCCTCTGTCTCCCTTTGCAGCCGCCCGTTACCAAGCCCCATTCCTTAATCCAGTCCACCACCAACTAATTCTAAGCCCACTACCTCAGTATTTTTCTCTCCATTATTCCATATAAATGAAGATGTGGCGAGAACGTAGCACTATTGTCGTAATAGGATATAAAGGAATTGACTAATATGCATACATGCATTGATAATCAAGGGTAGCCGTCCAACCCCGATCACGTGACGCACAGGAATCCGGTTAATCACAAGGCCATATCCGGTGAACACAGGGTGAAACATCTATGGATTGGGACGGGACCTTTCATCGGAAAGCGAGCGTTTGTCTCTGGGAAGCAGGCTTCGTAATGCACGGGGAGTAGGGGGAAAGAACAATTGAGCTTCTAGGAATCTACATGGATGGACATTAAATCCCGCCGACTTTTCATGCCAAGGAAATTTTCCGTTTTCGACCGAATTGGGGTGATATAATGAGCAGTGGTCCATTTACGCCTCAACCATCCAAAACCATACGAACCGTGACACCAGAAGGCCGGATTTGGCAAAATCGTCTCACTGATCATTAGTCCATATTCCCCCCCCTCTTTTCTGACTATTTGTTCACCAAACTTTTCAACGTACCAGATAATTCCTCTTTTCTTTAGCCCACACTTGCGTAAGTACCACTTACATAAATAGCAGCTGAACACCTGTTGAGCCTCCATCTTTACCGACCGAACTTGTATTCTACCTGTAAATCACCCTCATCTCTTTACTTGAAACCGACGTCCGGAGTGTACCCACGGTTTTACTTTTAGGTTTACTCACTCTTTCGAAATACCCCCTCCCCTTATCCTATATATTAGAGAAAGCACACCACCCTTTAAAGCTTTGACTGACCCAAACATGATCCCCAAGAGTTATGGTTCAACATTGTTTTCGCAGAGCACGTTGCACTGGCTGTGCCTCGGTTTCCTGTTGACTCTTCCAAAGAGCGTGGAAGCCCACGACGCTAACGCCGCTTGGGTCATCTCGTTGTCGGTGTTCGGAACCATCCTACTGCTGCTAGGACTGATGTTGACTATCCGCAGAAAGTTATGGTCTTTGAGTGCGTACAGAGCTATCCAACTGAGCAACGAAGACACCGAAACCCTTCCCGACATCGATTACGACCTGGTGAACAGAAGGTCGGCCTCCTGGACTGAAGAAGAGCGACAATCTTTTGAGCGATCCCGTGCTTTCGAGGAGGCTCACCCGCCGGGCAGTTTGTCGTACGAACTCACCACCGAGCAGGGCGCGCTAATTCGGGAGAAAGGAGTGGCGGCTTGGGAGTTTGAGGCCAGCTCGGAAGTGAACGTTATTGTTCAGGACAGAACGGAGGTCGCCTTCTATGGAGGTGAACACTGCGTCCAGACGAACCTTCCACTTCCCCGTCGCGAGGCGGTGTACTATTTCGAAGTGAAGATGTTCGAAAAACCAGAAAGCACCTCGGTAGGAGTGGGCGTGGCCACCAAGCCGTTCCCCTCTTGGCGTTTCCCAGGTAAGTTACGGAAACTCACAGCGATGCGCATCGCGAGACTAACCGTAGTGCAATTTAGGTCGTAACCGACATTCAGTCGGCTATCATTCCAACGGGAGAAAGTATTGCAATGATCCACTCAAGGGCAAATCCTACGGGATCCCCTTCCACGAAGGGGATGTGATTGGATGTGGCTACCGGCCGCAATCTGGCACCATTTTCTTCACTCGAAACGGAGTCAGATTGGGCAACGCGGTGGCAGGCGTTCATTTGAATATTTTCCCGACCATCGCTGCGAACGGCCCATGCAACCTCCAGGTGAACTTTGGCCAGCTTGGATTCGTGTTTATCGAGGCGAACGTTAAGAAATGGGGACTAGCACCACCTATTGGAATCCTCTCGCCGCCACCTGCCTACGGAGTAGAGCGGGACTCGGTGCTACTGCAATCTGGAAGCAGCCTGACGGAGGAGCAGCTCATATCATTCCGAATGTCACTCTCCAACCTAGATGCCCGCAAATCACATTACCGCCATGCAGATGGCAACGATGTGTTTATAGGGCAGGGAAGTTCACTAGGCTCGCAAAGAGACCTGTTGTCATTGATCACGTACGACTCGGACGACGAAAGCGAGTCCACCCACGTATCCATTGATATTCCGGCCGAACACCCAGACGCTTCGTCTACAACCATCATCACTCAACCACCAGCGTACACTGAGATGGAGTACCCGCTGGTTGACACAGAGCAGCTTGTAGACATCACCGTACCAAACGAGAATCCCTCGGACTGAGTGGTACGGTGTGTAAATTGACCTTGGTTGATGACCGAACCTCCAGTACATACACATCCATGTAATATGACTTGATTACCTCATGAACCTCCGATGTATTCTATAATTTCTAGGTGACCCATCCAACACCTCGGGGCCCTTCCCTCGCCACCAATTGTTCCTCTGAATAGAATAGATTTCTCTTTTCTGTCGGGAAACCAAGCGCATCCACATCACCGGCAGTGCATCAAGTTCATTGTAAATTTGAAATAAAAGGAAGGCAAGAAATTTGTTTCTATCTTTATGTTAAAGGAAAGTTCGCTGGATCCGGTAGTAAAGCAATTCTTCGCAAGGGAAATACCATTGAATAGAGGGAAGAGCATGCGAGAGAGAGAGATGGATCATGGTTGACTGGTGCTTGGCGTGCCCACCCCAATCAAAGATCTCTCTGGTATAACTTGGTTACAATCTAATGTTTATTCCTGGCTATTTTCTTCCTTGGGTTTGGCACCGGCGAAAGGGTTAGGTCTGTTAGAAGGTCTGCTGGTTCTCCAGTTGTCGGCGGAATCGCTGAATGTAGAAGGGGCTTCTCTTCTGCGAGGGGCCGAGTTCCATTTGCTCTCCTCTCCCTCGCGGCGACGGTTCTCGAAGTTACTCTTGAAGGTGCCGTTGGAACCCCAGGAGGTGTCACCACGTCTCTCGAAGCTGCGTTCGGGTCTCTCAGCCCTTTCAGGTCTCTCAGCTCTATCTTGGAAGGCACCGCGAGATCCCCAGGTGGTGTCACCGCGTCTCTCGAATCCGCCACGCTCCTCTCTTTCTTGTCTGTCACGACCGAAGCCACCACGGGAAGAACCGAACACAGAGCGGGAGGAGTCAGCGGGACCCTCGCGTCTCCAGTTGCGCTCCTCAGGACGGTCACGAGCTACATATGGGAAGGGGGGGTTAACACTTGGGTCGGGGTGCAGATCGCCATCTCAGCAACACTTACGAGGATCAGCAACGTTCACACGAACGGCACGGTTGTTGAGGGTAGAGCCGTTCTTATCGAGGGCCTTGACCAAGGAATCACGATCTTCGAATTCAACATATCCGAAGCCCTTGGGCTTGTCGTCCATCTTGTCACGAACCAGTCTAACACTGGTGACCTGGGACAGGGGGGATTGGTTACCAACCGAATACCTGGATTGTATAGGGTTCTCGAATTTACCTTGGATCCGGCGAAGAAATCCTCAACGTCGGCGTCGATCAAATCGAATGGCAAGTTGCCAATGTAGGCGGTGAAGGGTGCGACATCAGGAATCTCTTGTGGACCGCGTTGGGGTCTGTCGAAGCTGGAACGTTCTGGGCATCGATTTGTTAAACCAGATACCCTCTAACCACTCGCTCAAAACGTATGCGATACATACCACCGAAACCGCCACGAGAGCCCTCTCTTCTGCTATCCCCGAAAGCGCCTTCTCTTCTACTGTCGCCGAAGCCACCACGTGGTCTGTCACCTACGAAGCCCGATACAAATCGTTAAAAACAGAGGTCCTTCGACTGTTCGCTAACGAACGGTTCAAACCATCAAGGGTAGCGGCAGCAGCTGAAGTGTGAAAGGTCGGTTAGCTTGAAAGCTCCCTCCAAGGGGGAAGTGAAGAAGACAATATACATACGGGCAGAGGGAAGCTCGGCCATCTCATCAGCCCAGGAGCCGGTGTCTACGGAAGGCAGATGGGAAGGTTAGTAAGTTGGGGCTGGGGTTTGCTCCACTAGGGCTCGAAGGACATACTTTGATCGTTCAAGAAATCAGCGAGGGAGAGCTTTTGTCCCTTATTCTTTTTTTTTCCTTGTGATTCAGCTGTGCGGGTTGGGAGAGTTGGTTAGGCAAGGAGGGCCGGTTGGAGGGCTGACTACCGACAAGAAAGAGAGATACATACCCATGTTGGTCGGGATAGTTCGTTGAACCACTTAGCAAGAGAAGAAGTTGATTAGGAAAATGGGATTCTTATGTTTCTACCGCAGGTCGAGAGGAAAAAAAACCATCTTTGTGAGAATAATACCCATTTCGAAGATGGCCCTCTTTTTCGGATGATGCTATTCACGACTAAACAAAATTTCTCCTCCCAATCAGAACGCCCCCTCGTTACCGCTCTTCATTGGTTTCGGCTACTCCATCGATTGTGCTTAACATGATGGACAAATATGTTGGATTTCGCTTAGACTGCTGTCTAAGTTATGCGCGTTGCGTGGTGTGTCGATCTGGTTGGAAGGGCAATCGATCTCTTCAGATCGAAGCGAAATTGCTAAGATGCAGCAGTCACATCCTATCTAATCATTATTAGATCTCGCATTGGCAGCATTGAACCTCCTACAAATCCTGCCCACACACACACATTTGCAAGCGGTGCCAGTCCGAACACCAGATAAATAAGCCCCGCCATGTCATATGACCGTACGTAGCATCTTCGCTAGATGGTGGTGCTCTACACGGAAGAAAAGATCGGAAGCGAATCACCATGCGTAACGGAGATGATGCCATTATCGCTACAAATTACATCTTGTGTACTTAGGCGTCATGCTAAGCGGCAGTAATCAACACCACCTTAATGATTACTCATGGCACTAAACAAATAGTATTACTTGGAGCATTAAACAAATATTACTACTTGGAGCATTAAACAAATCTCCTTGCCTTATCTTCACCACTGGTGATTGGATCTAGATGGCGCAATATTCTCTACGGATTCACCATAGAAATGTGGGGTAGAGTGTGGACGGTGTTTCCTGAGTAAGAACTCGTCATGCACTTTAGAGATCCCTTTGCAATTACTAATTGATCGAATGATGGCTTCTTTGGCATTCCCAATCACGCCATTTCCCCCGTACTTTGCCAATGTCCGCCGACCTATAAATACTAGTCAGCAGGATGGGCATCCACAGTTCTCCAAATCATTTAGCCTGCACACCGTAGATCCGATCGCACCATGGGTTCCTCAGTCTTACAATCGCTCTTCACCCCTTCCCATCTTGAGCATATCAACCAGCAGCTCGCCAAACTCTCCCCACAACAGATCCTCGAATGGGCCATCCTCACCATCCCAAATCTGTACCAAACCACCGCATTTGGCCCTTCAGGTAATTCCAGGCCCCTATGTCTAACCATTCGAATGGGTCTTTAACCGAGAGTTTGTAGGTTTGGTGGCGTTGGACATGATCTCCAAAATTAGCAAGGAACATCCCGAATGGAGCCCAAACCCACAGCAACCCAAGCACCTCGTCCCATTGATTTTCATCGACACCCTGTACCACTTCTCGGAGACCTTAGACCTCTCCCGAAGCTGCGAAAGCCACTATCAGGTTCCTCTCTATGTTTACAAGCCTGAAGGGAGCAGTTCCGTCGAGGAATTCGTCAACCTCTACGGCGACAAATTGTGGGAGACTGACGAGGATAGCTACGACTACCTTGTCAAGGTAGAGCCCGCTCGTAGGGCCTACAAGGAATTGAATGTCTCCGCCATTATCACCGGAAGACGCAAGAGTCAGAAGGGAGCTCGCTCCAGCATCAGTATCCTTGAGATTGAAGCCGGAACCGGGCTCTTGAAGCTTAACCCGTTGGCTAACTGGAGCTTCGATCAGGTTTGGACCTACATCCGCTCCAACAACGTGCCCTACAATTCCCTTCTCGATAATGGGTATAGATCTGTCGGGGACTGGCACAGCACCAAGCCTACAACGGATCTGTCGGATGAGAGAAGTGGCCGCTGGTCTGGCTCCGGAAAAACCGAATGTGGTCTACACAAGGATTACTTCGCCATGCGTTCCGCATTCCTCCGGAAACAAAAGGAAGCCCAGCAATCACAGCTGAGTGCTCATTAGAACCGGCTTGCCTCGTAGTACTAGTCTTAATTGCCTTGTATTATTTACACATTTACCCGTTCCCAGATCCCATGTAAATCCATCACTCACCATCTAAATAAACAATCACGAGACATATATATTTGCCGAGCCTTAGCTCCAACTTGATCTTCTATCATTTCCCCACAATTATTTATCCAGTATGTGGCGCTGCAGACTCGTTCAGGCCGTCAGTCCGGCTCGGATAGTACCTAGAGTACCACCCCTTAGCACTCCCCTTCTGCGTTGTCTCATTACACGCCGCCAGATTTCCTTCACCCCCCACCAAAGGGTCAACAAGAGAAAGAGTGAAGAGGAGTGGCGGGTCTTACTCAACCCAGCCCAGTTTCATGTGCTTCGTGAAAAGGGGACAGAGCCCCCCTACAGTGGTGAGTACGAGCACCAAATTGATGAAGGGGTATACCGCTGCGCCGGCTGCGAATCCCCTCTATACACTTCCGCCACCAAGTTCGCCTCCGGTTGCGGCTGGCCGGCGTTTTTCGACGCCATCCCAGGTATGGCCTCAACGTGTATTCTACTTTCCACCTAGGTTAACCTTCGAACCTTTGCAACATATAGGAGCGATTGAACGTCACGAAGATCACTCCTATGGCATGAAGCGCACAGAGATCACCTGCAGCGCTTGTGGTGGCCACTTGGGCCACGTATTCCAGGGAGAAGGATATGACACCCCCACGGATGAACGTCACTGTGTGAATAGCATCAGCCTTAGGTTCGAACCAGGAAAGCCAACAAATGAGTAGTGTTCAGAGAAAATTCGATTTATTACATGTGCAGTGTGATATGGTATACGAGATAGCTCGAATAGTGATTGGGATACAGAAGAGTTTAAACGACGATTTGAATATGGCGAGAGATATAAAGACACTTATTTTTCAACGAAGGCTTTGACATCCTTAAGCCATTGGACGTACTCTTTTTGCTCCTTATATTCAATATACTTGGGAAGAAAACTGGCCAGGTATTCGTCGAAGCCACGGTCTTCCAGATACTTCTGAACGTTCTCTTTGAGCCCCTCCTCCAATTGGCCGAAGTTGGGTCCCACGTAACAGCCACCTCGCTTCCAATCCGCCTCATCAGTGTTCTCTTTGGCGAGCTTGGCATCCTTGTAAAAGACGATACTCTCCACGCCGAAATCCGTATCTTCGGTGATAGTATCCAGGTTGAGACAGCCGTTGTCACTTCCCTTGGTGATGGAGATGTTGCAGCGAACGGCGAATGGAAGCGATAGTGGTTCCTCGTCCTCTTCGTCCTCCTCCTCCTCCGGCATGGCCTCCTCGGCGTTATTGATATCGCTGATGGAAAACAACACCTGGATGGCCTCCTTGCCGAAACGCCTAGTCAGGGTGACCTCCGACTGGCCGGGGATGTCTTCGATCCTGAAAGTGTTCCTTTGCTGGAACTCTTTCAGAAATTCCGGGACCGTCTTCTCCTCGTTTTCGGTCTCGAAGTCGATCTCGGCTTGCAAAGAGCGAGCCAAGTCTTGGTCAACTAGACCACTGCCATATCTTTGGGTGGTCGCAGAGAAGGAGCGTGCAGCGTTGAAAGAGGGGAGCGTCGGGGTCCGGCGCAGAAGTGAGCTGGACACCGGTCGTGAACAACGGGCAAGCGAGTTTCTGAGGAACATTTCTGGCGAGAATGGGTGGACTGTGTTAGTAACGTGAATAAATTCGATTAGACCGTGGTCTCCTGGATGAGAAATTTTTCGGGACTCATTCTAACAAAACCTATTCGGGGCCAAGGTATTCCAAAACACGACTAGTAAGAATATGGATGGGCTAATTAGGATCCGCTGCCATAAATGGTGGGGTGTTCGGAGGCTTTGCAGATGGTCAACTTTGGCATTCCTGGTGTTGGTGATGATGACGTCGAGGTGTTGTATTACTACGGACATTCTCAGCTGATTGACGTCATCCACACCAGGCTAATAACACCTCTGCCATGATTACGACCTCTACTTCCCCTTCACAAACGCCAATATAACCCACCTCGCGCCACCAACCCTGCTCATCGAAAATCATGACTCTTTCAGTACTTGTAGTTGGAGCCACCGGGGCTCTTGGTCAAAACATCGTCAAAGCGTTGCTTCAGAAGGGAGACCTGGTAAAGGTATCAGCGCTGGTGCGTGACGTAAACAAGGTTCCAAAAGGCTGGGAAAGCAAGGTGCAACTCTTCACCGGAGACCTCTCTCAGCCAGCCTCGCTTGTCCAGGCCTGCCAAGCTCAGGAGGCTGTTGTTTCAGCAGTTCAAGGTGGAAGAGAGGTTGTCATCGATGGACAGAAGAATTTGCTAGAAGCCATCAACCAAAGTGGTAGTGTGAAGCACTTCCTTCCATCCACTTTCTCGCTTGACCTGTTCCAGTTGCAAGACGAGCTAGCTCCTACAGGGCTCGTTCTTCGGCGGGAGTTTGCCGACTACCTGTCGGCACAAAAGCCTGCCTTCAAAGTCACCCACATATTGAATGGATGTTTTGTCGAGGTACTTTTCAACGAATTCCAAGTCTGGGACGCCAAAACCAGCACTCTTCGTATCTGGGGCGACGGGGACACCAGGTTTGACATCATCAACATGGAGGATACCGGCAAGTTCGTTGCGGAGGCAGTGTTGGACCCCGATGTTGGAGAGCGCTTTGAATGCAACGGCGAAGATATCTCCTTCAATGAGATTGCTGAGCGCCTAGAGATGGTGTTTGGAGTAGAGGTTCATCGGCAATCACTGGGCACCGTGGAGGACTTGAGGGCCTTTGTTGAATCCCATCTTAAGCAGAATCCCGGGGTCCATATTCCTGAACAGTATATCCTCCCATTGGTTTCCGGAATAGGGAAGCTTGAGAATCTTCAGAACTTGAATTATCCCGATTTTAAACCAAAATCACTGGAGCAGTACATAGCACTTGCTCGTGTCTAATGTGATTTATTCCATCTGTTCATCGAATCCGACTGTGTATATCATCTAATAAAATTGGGTTTGGAATTGGTCCTGGAATTGGTCCTGGAATTGCAACGGACCGACAAAAATATTCAACATTCAGTTTCGATGCTTTTATTCCTCTGTCAGTTTCCCAAACGGCGGTTTACTAGGAATTAGCTTGATAGATGCCTAATCCAAGAGTTTTCTTCGATGTTGACATTGATGGGAGGAGGATCGGTCGAATAATCATGGAGTTATTCGCAGATGAGGTGCCACGCACCGCGGAGAATTTTCGTGCCCTCTGCACAGGCGAAGCGGGTCTTGGGAAAACGAGCAACACGCCGTTGCACTTCAAAGGTTCCATATTCCATCGAGTCATCAAGGGGTTCATGATCCAGGGTGGAGACTTCACCCGACGTAACGGTACCGGCGGCGAAAGCATCTACGGGGGCACTTTTGCCGACGAGAGTTTCAGAAGAAAGCACGACACCCACGGATTACTCTCCATGGCCAACCGCGGGCCCAACACAAACAGTTCCCAGTTTTTCATCACCGTGAGACCTACCCCGCATCTGGACGGAAAACACGTGGCCTTTGGTAGAGTTGTCAGCGGGTTTGAGCAGGTGGTGGAAGTGATAGAAAACACACCAGTGGACGGGAACGACAAGCCCGTTGGTATCGTTATGATATCAAACTGTGGTGAATTGGAATTACGACTACCCCCCAACGTCAAAGGTAACCATCCAGTGTGAGTCTGTGGGTCACTGCAAGGGACTTGAGTTTACTCACCTTGTCTTGTTTAGTCAAAACCAGGAATGGCCATGCGCTCACCGGCAGAGCCTCCGACGAGGACGACTCCGAAGCCTCGGCGAGGAAAAAGAAGGCCACCAAAGAGTCGGAGTCTGAATCTTCGTCCGACTCGGAAGAGGAGCGCAGACGACGAAAGAAAAGAAAGAGCAAAAAGAAGAAGCATCACAGGAAACAGTCCAGAAAAGAGCGCGACGATAGTGCCGACTCCGAGAGCGAGGATGAGTCTCGCGGTCGCAGAAAGACGCGATCCCGTAGACGTACAGCATCGCCTTCACAATCGCGATCAAGGTCCCCCAGACGCTCACGCTCACGTTCCGCTTCTAGAGACCCCTCCTCACGATCGAATTCACCGCCATCAAAGCGGTCGCGAAGCCCAAAAAATCCTCGCACAGGAAGTGAAGACGAGAAAGACCGCAGCAGATCCCGGGAGCGTTCGAAGCGTTCTCGTGACCCAACAAAAAGGAGAGCCCATCGTTCTCAGTCTGGATCTCGTTCCCGTTCTCGTTCTGGCTCCCCTTCCGCATCCCATTCGCGTAGAGGTTCACACAGCCGTAGAAGAAGTCCCTCTCGCTCAAGATCCCGCTCTCAAAGCCCCAGAAGAAACTACTCTCGCCGAAGTAACGATTACAACCGCAAATATGAACGAAACCGCTATGACCACTACGCTCCCAATAACAACAGACAAGATCGGTTCGGTTACGTGGACAGAGACTCGGAGCCGGCTTCGTCTGAAGTCAAGTACAAAGGTAGAGGCCGAATGGTACGTACACAGCATGTCTTCATCCTTGAGCTACACTAACTCGCGAATCTCCACAGAAATACCGCCCGGGCTGGTGATTAGAAGGATACACAACATAATAAATCATTTCAAAAGGGGCTCCTTGATTGTTTGTTTATTTGATATCGAGATGAGGTTCGGGATGCGGAGGTATGGATGCAATTTTACATGTGGCATTAGTTCGATGGGGTCAGAGATTTGCGGGGTTTGGCAAGGTCTTGAAGTGTGCCTATTACCAAGCCGATCACTGCTCCGAAACCGACCGCTTTCTTGGCGGATTGCCTGGAGAGGCGAGCTATACAAGAGAAGGTGGTGAGTCGAGTGGGAACGCACGCAAAACCCCCAACTGAGGACTAACCGATAAGCGAGAAGATCGAGCCGGTGGTAATACCAGCTACGGTTGGGTTGATGATATCTCGGCGGCCCCGTTGCTGATCCAACAAAGCCTCGATGCCAGTGAAGGCACCACACATCGCTGCAGTCCTCCAACTATAGCTAAGCCCTTTTTGGATGCCGGCCAGCATCACCTTGTAGTTCTTCGTTTTGTGGTAAAAGTACCAGCTGTTCATATCCTTCGGCATTTTGTGGGCATTTTCCGCCAAGTATTGAAGGGACGATTGGCGGCCACCTAGGTAAGCTCCAGCAAAGAAGCCCCAGAAGAGCCCCACACCAATCACTATTGGTAGTCTCTCTTTGGCCGAGCGAATTCCTTCGTTTGAAGCAATCTCTTGGGGCTCGGCGTTCTGTATAGATTCGTTGGAGGGGCCTGCTTCCATGATAGTTATCCGTCCTCAGGGCAGTGCGGGGGAGGTTGGCGAGACTTGAAGTCAAAAAATTTCGACTAGATTCGTTCAACATCATCAAGTTGGGTGGCATACATCATCATTGGCCATTCTATTTTTGGATTCACACAATGGATTCCGTGAATTATTCATGGCGAACAATCACACCAGGTCACTTCATATCTTCCTCATTAATTGAAGCTTGCATAGAGCTGCTAGCGACATGAAGAGGGAAGTGGAAGAATTCCTCAGAATTGGAGATGACATTCTGCTGTCCTCGGAGATTGGCGGCCTGCTGTTCGCTGAGGGCCCGATACAACCTCGGGTTTACCTGCGGGACGACAGCAGTCAAACCGACTTCTCGCACGACGTTAATTCCTACATATTTAGACTAGAGCCGCAATACAACTATGAGGCCAACAAGACGCTTAGAAAAATCTTCTCTGCGCTGAAAAACCCGCTGTTCTTCGAAACACCCGGGGAAGTGTTGAACTCGGAGGAGGTTCTGGAGGAGACGAACCCGCAGCTCGAGCGACTCCGCAAGGCAGCTCTGGCGGAGAACGAGTACAACAGGGCTGAGACCCAACGCCTCAAGGGAAAGGTCGTGCTCTACGGGCAGATTATCCAGCTCCGTAACATTCAGTACAACAAGTTTCTAAGGGTCAATACCAACCAAACAACCACACACAAGGGGACCACTTTGATCGTGGACCTGTCCAAAATGACCAGCAAGAAGAATTTCTTCAGAATCATGCCCAAGCATAGAATCCGCGGAGAAGGGGAGCCAATCCGTGTAGGTGATTCAGGTAGCCAAGCACTCTTCCGTATGTGTCTGGTCCAGCGACTCCGTACTAACGTCGAACTTTTGATGTAGTGGTCTTACAGTCCATCAAAACCGAGGGGTATTTGAAGGCGGGCTTGGGGACGTTCACGCACGAGGTCTTCAAGACCCGGCTTCATGAGGTTTACAACTCACTGAATTCTTTCGGCTGGAAAGTTCACTGTTTCAGCCCCACACAGACGGTGAACAGCAGACGACTTAAAGGGGGTCATTTCGTCAGGCTCTATCACAAAGAGAAGGAGGGGTACTTGCAGAATCTCCTTGGAACCAACCGGGTGGCGGTTAGACCTCATGTCTTCAATCCGCTGAATCCCCAGGAGAGTGATTCGTCACTTACGTTTTGGAAAATCACCTTGGAATCTACGTTCAACGGGGGTTTGCTGAAAGGTGGAGTCCGCTGCCGGATCAAATGCCCAATTTCGAGATTGTACCTTCAAGTGGACCTCGGCTCGAAGACGTGTGATGCAGTGACCGGAAGGGTTCTGTACAACATCGTCCTGGGGCCCCGCAAGCCCGGGGACGACGACAACACGTTGTTCGAGTTGCAGTCGCTGGAGTCCGACGACACCAACATCATCACTGGCTCGTACACCAAGTTCCGCCATGTACGCACCCAAACATGGCTTCATCTTCACAACGTCGACGAGTTGAACGGGAGCAAAGCGGCGAACACCTTGCAGCGGCAATACTCGTTCCTAATCCACACCACCCACAACGACGGATTCACCGTCATGGCGACCAATCAGACAAGCTTCGACGACTGCTTCACAATCACCCGTGTAGATAACGAGTTGAGCGAAACGTTCAACTTTGTCAACACCATGTCCCCGCACCTGGACCATTTCCTGGTTAAGCCCCGCGCAGCCAGCTCCCGAAAGGCCTTCCCCATCGACCCGGAGGAGGACGAGAAAATCAAGAAGATCCTGGTAAATGCTTCGTACAGTCCACCAAGGCCGCATGCACCTCACCTGACCAATCCATTTCTGTAGACCTCGTTGATCTATTTCTCCTCGAGATCGGGTGACATGGACCCTAACAGACGCATCGGGCTGCCTATAACCGGTAAGTAGCCATTCCCCGAATCGGATGCTGTCCAGCACTAACGGATGTTCTCCACAGCGCACCAGGACATCCTGAGGGACAGTGGGATCATGGCCAAGATTCTGTTGTTTCTACGAGCGCCTTTCTCACTGGAGGTGCGGAAGGCGCTGCGGGATAGCCTCCAGATCAACGTGAAGGAGGTCGAAGGGGAGGCGGAGGTGGACTTGGCGATGCTGAAGCTGGACCCCGTCCTCAACGAGATGCTGTTCCTCTCCTATCGACTGACCTCGCAATTCCTGTTGGGGGATCACTTGGTGAACCAGAAATACGTGTTCGACTATCTTCCCACCTTCTGCAAGCATATCCAATACAACCCCGAGGCGGCGCAAGTCATCATTCGCCTTCTACACGGTAATCGAGAGATCATCGAGAAAATCACCACCGACCAGATTGATTTCTTCGTGGAGGTGGCGCTCGCCGAGAGAAACCCCATCCTCCTGGACATCTTGATTACCCTCTGCTCCTGTAACGAGACGCCCATTCGACAGCATCAAGACTACATTGCCACCCAGATCCTCAGCAAAACCAACTTCCCAAGACGGAGTGCAGGAACAACATCGTCTACGTCGACGATGTAGCTACGCAAACACCTGTAGAGATGCACGAGTACTTGCGTAGCAACCCCTCCCAGGTCAGGTACTTTGAGGCGATGCTGAAGTTCATCAATGCAGTCTGCCTCGGCCGAAACGAGAACTCGCTGAGCCTGGTCACCGAGGTGTATCTGAAGATCACGCTGGAGAAGTGCCTGTCGTGCCTGTTCGACGAGAAATTGCCGCTAGAGATCCGAACGCAATACTGCAATCTCATCAGAGGTATGTGTGCATAAATACATGGACCCGGCCGCTTTCTAAACCTTGCGTGATTAGTGCTGTACGTCGATGTTTATCCGATGTCACCGGTGTCCGAGGATCTGATCTTCGTCGAGTCCGAGATCACCAACTCGTCCAACTACTCGGTGGAAGGCTCCTTGGCCAATATGCAGAACATCAAGAAGCTGACCAAGTGGATCAGGACTTTCTTCACCGAACATCCCAAGGTACCGTGTTGTGTTGTTATCCCGGAGCGTGTAATTGACCCGTATCCATTGCTGTAGCTGACCAAGGACGAGAAACTCAACACGCTGATCTTCGCGGTGCTAAAGCTGATCAAGGGACTCGCCAGCTTCGGTTTTTACCACGAACATGCATCGATTGTCTCGTTGATCCGCACTCTCACCACCCTCCTGGATGGCCGCACGAACATCAAGTAAGCTTGTCCTGAACTCTCGACAGCGCATGCCCACCCCCCTAACCGATCGCTTCAGTGAATACGGCCTGATCGATGAATCCAAGCCAGCCACCGACCTATCCACCATCAAGTAAGCAAGCGACAAGCCAAAAGCTGGCCAACACTTCGTACACTAACAATTGGTCTCTAGCGACGAGCGGTTCCACTACATCGAGAAGAACAAGATGATCATCGACATCAAGATCGAGGTGTGCGCAGTCCTCGAATTGCTGTTCAACCTGAGAACCGAGATCCGCGTGAGGAAGCTGCTGTACATCTGGCTGAAGAACGAAGGGTGTGTAGCCATGGACGATGCAAGCTCAATCACGTAATTCATCTATTCTTCTCCCTAGGGATCAAAAGCGACTGAGTGCGCTGGACGGTGAGAATCGGGACAAGGCCAGCACGTGGGAGTCCTCCATCGAGATCATCATCCGGCGAATCTTCATGGAAACTCGGTACATCAATCGAGAGACCGACCTGATGCCCATCCTGATCGACCTTATCAAATATCGGAACCAAAGGCTGAAGCAGGGGTCGATTGTTGTGATGCACAGGTTGTACTGCGATTACGAGGAGTTGTTCGAGAAGTCCAAAAAGTCGTTCATACTCACCCAAAGCCATGACATCCAGGTTTACTACTGGATCAGGCCGAGGGTGACCATGTTCCTTACGCTTTCGCTTCAGCATTCCCACGAGCATGTTGGAACCAGGAAGATGAAGGAGATCCTGAAGTGTTTCGTGGGGCTATGCAATGGCACCATAGTCGTGGATTACAAAGGGAACCTGGTGCCCGGTGAGCCCAGCGGCGCCGAGAAAAACAAGATTGCCCAAAGAATCCTGTTCAACATGGACCTTCACACCTACGTCATCGGTTACCTGCGTAGAAACACCTATGGCGAGAGGAAGGCGGAATGGTTCAACGAGGACGTGTTGGATCTGTTTTGGGCCTGCCTCGCCTTCCTTTCCGTTTGCTGTGGCGACGACCGCGAGCTGCATGGTTCGATTCTCGTGCAAAACATCGATCTTCTGTTCGAGCTTGTTTCTTACGATCAGCGAATGGTGGCCCCGTTGATTGACATCTTTTCCAAGAGCGTGAATCTGTGCCTGAGGGTAGAGGAGCACCACATGGAGCATCTGCTAGAGCTCTCCAAGGGCTACTGTGGCGAGTACCTTCGCCTGCTGCGAGCACTGGTCAAGGTCTCCGGAAAAATCATCAAACGCAACCAGTTGTACATCGCGGATTTGTTGTTGGAGAAAAAGGACGAGTACATCGTGCTCGAAGCGAACCATGACATCAAACAGGAGCCGTACTTCGAAGCGCCTCCGGTCGCTTATCAAGCGGCGTTGATCGATCTGGTCGCGACCTGTGCCGAAGGAGAAAACAGCCTGCAGTCCATTTTCCAATCCATCCTTCCTGCCGACCAGATCCTGGACATACTGGCTAATCAAGAGTCGGATCATCTGATCGAGAGGGCGTATTTGCGCTTCTTCATCGCCGTCTACCTCTGGACCAGTCGGCAAGGGACCACAGGCACCAGCTACATCTTCGAGAATCCGTTGATCTGGGCTTACGTGGCCAAGACATGCAGACTGCTGGGCTCGTTCAACCATGACCTGCGACATGGCGACAATCAAGAAGCCAAGAGCCAGATCGGGATCAAGTCGGCCTACATCTACGAATCGGTGCTGATCTTTTTGAGGCTACTGTTTGACATCTACTTTTCGTCGCAACGAAGCCCGATCGCCCAGTTCGATGTGGCCGACGACCGGCAAGAGCTCGGGAACAATATTGTGGATGAACTGGCCGCATTGGCCGAACTACCGCCCAAGTCCCCAAAGCATTTGAAGACCCTGGTGGAATGCATGGAAACCTTGGTGGTGGATTCAACCCTGCACGGGAACAAGAAGAAAGCCGTGTCGAAGTCCTTGCTCAACTCCCTCAAGATCGCCCAATCCAAGCGAGTCAGCGTGGAGAGTCCCTCGGTTGCGCTTGGTGAGCTAAACCAGAACTTCCAGAGCTTCCTTAGCCGGGTGATGGACTCGGGCCAAATCGTGGAGTCGGAGAAGGAGGAGTTCCGTCAGCTAAGCCTACATTTCCCGCTCGAGGAGTCGCATCCTTCGGGAGAGTGTTCCATCGAGTCCCTTGTGGAGTATCTGTCTGGCAGACTGAATGGTGTGGAGGACTTCCGAAAGGAGATCTATGACATCCGCACCATGAGAATCCTCCGAAATCTAGTCGTCAATGTCACAGAGGAGATCGAGCAGACCAGTCACGTGGACCAACCTTTGGAGTGGGCCCGCCTACAGCAGCGGAAAATAGAGATTCAGAACAAACTGAACAAGCTTGGCTGCACGCTGATGGCGGAGAAGCTTTTGTCGTCGAATAGCCAGAAGATCTACATCAGCGCGATGAAACTGCTAAACGCACTACTTGATGGCGGCAACAAAAAAGTTCAGGTAAGCGCAGGCCATTCATCAGGGGATTTAACTTTCGCTAAGCTCTCCTCTAGGATACGCTCGAGCGATACTTCTTGGGAACCAGGCAAGTAACGAACTAGCTTCACCCATGCTGATTTCTTGTAGACTGATGTCACTTTATCCCCAGAGTCGAGCGGTTCTTCTATTGTGTGCATCACAAGCTGAGAGAAGGGATTCTCTCCCTTCGCAAAGCCAAGGAGCTTCTCATCGTAGACGCCAAGAAGCGGGAAAGAAGCTCGACCCTTTCTTCGAAGATCCGGCGTAGACTGCGGGGCCATAAGAGTGGATTGTCTATCAGCACATCGAACTTCTTGAACCAGATACTCTCGCACTCGGACGATGTTCCCATCATAACCTTGAATCTGTCCCACGCCAAAGATGACAACAAGATCTCCAAGTATCTTCAAAACGAGGACAAGATCGATCTGGGAACCACCGCCCAAGATTTCGAGGCTGTCTGCCACCTTATGAGGCTCCTGCAGCTGATGGTGGAGGGCCACAACTACAGCCTACAGACGTACTTTAGTGTTCAAGGGGACAACATCAAGAGCTTTAACCTGGTCACCGGGGTGGTGGATTACCTGCACGCAATTGTGCCCATCACCAGCCTCCAGGACGAGGATCTCACCTCGCAGACCATGCCTGTCATCACCCAGGTGTTTGACACGATCATCGAAATGGCCCAGGGATGCATCTCCAATCAAGTCAGCATCTTCAATGCGAAAATCGTGCAGTCGGTGAACGTGATTCTGAGGGAGCCATTCCACCAATGCCCAGCAGAGCAGGCAGTGGAACTGAAAGGGAAGGCGGTCCTGTGTCTCCTGAGTTTGCTCGAAGGTGGCAACATCGAAGCCAAGGCGATATTCCGGGAGATGGCGAACACACTGGACCTGGACACCATCAACCGCAACCTGCGGAATCTTTTCGAGCAAAGCAAGAACTTGACTTGGAAGCCTGGAAAGCAGTCCGCGATCGATTCCGGGTTTTTGTACTGCATGCTGATCATGACCTTGTTCACGGCACTCACCAAGGAGCAGCAATATCGATTCCAGAACGAGCCGGCGTTCATATTCTTCAAACGAAACACCGGGCAAATAGAGATTCTCCGCGAGCTCTCGCCGGGAGACAAAAGGGTGGTACCGGTTCTCTTTCCCATCCCGGAGGTGTGCCGATATCTGAGAGAGGATACCAAGGAGCACTTCCTCTGGAATGTCAAAAGAGATTCGGCCGACGCCAAGATCGAGGATTTCGTGACGAAATCGGAGGACATCATCTACGAGATAGAGAGTCAAGCCAGAGTAGCCCGAAACTGGTATCTGTCTACGCTGTCAGGGTACCACTCGTTGTGGTGGCAAAGTGCATACGTCATGACCTTGCTGCTGAACATCCTGGGATTGATGTGCGCTGCAGTGCCCGAGAATACCGTCGAAAGCAGCGGTGGGGTTGGTGAGCTGTTTTTGGGATACGGTTGCCAGTGGTTTACCGAACCACTGCGGATCTGCCTTGGGTTGATCCACCTGGCGTTGTGGTCATTGTCCTCTGGCGAGTTTCTGCTGATCCAATTGCCAATTCTGATCAACCGAAAGAGACTGGAAAAGCTGAACCAACTGAGAAAGCAGAAAACCAAAGAGGATGTCCACTCGCAATCGTACGAGGTTGGCTTTATGAACGACGAGGATACCTTGGACAACAGCCATCTTGACGCACCCAGCTCCTTTAGTGCGATCATTGCCAAAGGCGAAGGCCTTTCACCATCGGTAAGCTGGAACCCCGCGCTCCTCATGACCCTCCTTACTCACCACACCCGTCTTTGTCCATCAGAATTTGGCCGAAAAAATCATGTACTTCGTGATGGAACCCAAGGCACTCTACCATGTATTTATGGTGCTGTTGTCCATTGGAGGGCTTCGTTATCACATGCTGTATTCGATTCATTTATTGGACTTCATTTATCGAGATCAGATTCTTCAGGGAGTCATTGCCAGTGTCACAGTCAACATCAACTCCCTGACCAAGACGGTACGTAGACTCATGTCGACTCTGGCTAGGGCTGCGCTTGCTAACTCGACGCTTGGTTAGGTTTTGCTGGGAGTGATCATCATCTACGTGTATTCGGTGGTAGGCTTCGTGTACTTTAGGCATTCGTTTGATAGTGAACAAGGGCTCTACTGTGACACTCTGTTTGACTGCTTCATCACCGTGCTAGCATACGGGTATGTTTCGTGTTTCCACTAACTCCCAAGCCGCCAACCAACACACACTCACACACACACACATATATATATATCTACAGCATCCGAGCAGGCGGGGGACTAGGGGATATACTACAAGCCCCTGTCCACGGGGACAACTCATACGCTTACCGAATTGTGTTGGATCTATCCTTCTTCCTCATTGTGATCATTTTCCTTCTGAACGTGATCTTTGGTATTATATTCGACACGTTCGGTAGCTTAAGAGATGAGAGATCCTCCATCCAGAACGACATGAAAAGCGTCTGCTTCATATGCAACATCAGTGCCACCGAGTTTCAGAGGCACGCCAAAGGCTTTGAGCACCACATCAGGCATGACCACAACATCTGGCAGTATCTGTTTTTCCTGGTCCATCTGAAGACGAAGGATGTGACCGAGTACACCTCCCAGGAGTCCTACGTGGTGGAGATGCTGAAAGACAACGACTACGGCTTTTTCCCGGTGAACCGGGCCTTGTGCCTGCGTCAGAGGGAGAAGCATGACGACCAGCGTATCACGAACCTGGAGGAGATGATCACCAACCTAACCAACCGCCTTGACCAAAGCCCCAGCTCCCAGCCCGCCAAGTCCAAGCATTACTCTGGAAAGTAGCCCTTTCCGATGCAACATTTAGAGAAACAACACATGTGATAGAGATCTGCATCAGTCTGAATAAATCCCTTCTTTTTTATCCGAGAAATGATTATACATGAAATACATAGATGTTGGTGTGAAGCCTCATTTCGCCATCGCGATCAACTGCCCACGTGGCGTCAAGTTCTCTTCCTTCAAGGTTTTCTGTAACTCTGCGCCCTCGTACATCCTTTCAAGCGGTGAGTAGATGGTCATGCGAGACAGGGAATATTGCGAGGAACTTACTTTCTGGGGAAGGAGGTGCTCAGTCGGAAGGTGTTCGTGCTCTTCCCTACTTTACTCGCCACAAATTCGTATACCTTTTGGATGGTGTCGTCAGCCTTGAATAGTTCCCGGACGTTCTCTCCGTTCATCAGACGGATCTGGATCAGACAATCGTTCTCTTCCAATTTCTCGTTGAACTGGCGGTTGCTCGAGCTTACGTCATGTGGTACTGGGTTGGTGTTCGCTGCGGACTGGGTGAGGAGGGGGTGAGTAGTTGGTAAGAGTGAAGATAGAAGACCAGGTGAACGGGTCGCTTTACCACTTCGCCAAGGCGCTTGCCACTACCGCTGAAAGCATCCAACTCCACATAATGCTGCTTTATCAGCGATTCGATCGCCCCCACATCCGGCCCTACGACCTCGCCGACTTTGCTGGAGTTTTTGAAGAACTGGATAGTGGGCATGGCACGAACTCCCATCCTACCAGCCAGATCGGAGCTCTGGTCCACGTCCACCTGCAGAAAGATCGCCCCTTTGCCATACTTGCGGGAAAGCTCGTGAAGGGGGCCTTCGAGCATTTTACAGGGACCGCACCTGGTTAAGAGTTTGCCTCAATAACTGTTTCAACGCTGGGGAAGTGAACTGGCAGCTCCCCTGACCACCTCATACTTACCATACGGCGAAAAAATCGACCACCACCTGAAAGATACAAAGAGTAAATAACCATGCGCAAGGGGGGTGATAGAGGGGCGACAATGGGTTGATGGATAAGTACCAATTTCTTGCCCGCCTTGGCAAGCTCGCTGTCAAACTGCGAAGAACTGGTTATGAGTTGCATGGTTGTTTCGGTAGGCTTCGAGGGGAGCAGATACAAGTGTTGGTTATACGTGTTGTGAAGGCTAATCGAAGGTAGTTTAGCCAAGGGAATCACAAATCCTAATGACGTATTCAAAAATACCAGGATTCATTTGGTTCGAAATAGCAGTCATCAATTGATGGCAATCCCCATCGTAGCAATATTTAGAGTCACAAACGCGGACTTCATCTCCATGCGCAGTAGTATATATATGCTTCAGCATATGCGAGGCAAAATGACGTATCCAACAAAAAGCTGTCAGGCGCTAACACTAGCTACCAAGCACCAACAGCGGCTATGAAGGTTCGAGCAAATTCCCACGACGCATCCAGCAGATTTAATCTAACCATCTCGCAGAGAACGAGGGACACCATGGTTTAAACCCCCTCCAATCATGATTAGCCAGAGGACCTTATCTATCGCATGGCTGGATCCATATACACAACCACATCTACATCAGCCCTAACCCTTGTCATGCGTGGCACAAGCAACAACCCTAAGGTTTGGGACACTGGCTGAATCATCAATAGAAATAAGTGATGTGACTGTGTGGACTGTTGCTTGCCTGTTGCTTGCCTTCAAATGTATGACCCCAAATATTATTTACATCGGCATCACGTCTTGATGTCAGCGCCCTTGTCCAATGAGGCCCCACTGTTCATGTTCACCGTGAAACATTCCGTAACTCAGTCCATCCATCGTAATTCCAATTCTCCTTATTTAGCAACAACCAGGAGCCCGACTTGTTTATTGGTGGATTTTAGGTTTTGTTGTAAGGAAGGCGAATACTACAACTGGTTAACTCGTCAGCTTACCTGGGTTCCAGTTTTATCTCATACCTCACCCCACCCCACTGGCATCTGCATTTCCCACATTTTCTTGAGGAGATTTCTGATATATTGCCCACCACCCTTCCTTCCCATCCGTCTCATCCTCAGTAGACGTGCTCTGAGAGCACTCCAAGATTCCCTTGTAATCCTCACATACCCTCGTAGCCTTCACATACCCCCATCATGGCACTCCCCAACGGCGAAGTGGCAAGATTCGTTTACGCCTATGTTTTTCTTCAGGTCGTGGTCTGCATCATGGTGACTTTTCAACAGATATCGGACTGGCGTTGGTTAGGGTCGGAGACCAAGACGCCTCTCAGAGACGGGGGCTTCGAATACCTTCCCCGATTGAACTCGTTCGACATCCCGGACTTTTTGGTTCTTTCCCTGTTTGTCTCGACCATGGTTTGCCTGACGATATCCTCCAAAACGATGGCCCAGAAGATGATCTTTTGGAGGCGGATCTTCTGGATTTCCGGGTGTCTGTACCTCTTCCGCGCCTTCACCTTCATCTCCACCACGCTTCCCCCAACGAAAGAATGCCAGCCAGTGGTTGGCAAAGATATTCCAGAGATGCTCCGGATTGGTGGTCGGATGATCTTTGGCATTGACAAAGCTTGCACAGACAACATCTATTCTGGACACACGATGATGCTAACCTCATGCATCATGCTATGGAAAATCTACTGCCCGAATAAGCCTATCAACACCTACGTTCAAATCCACGCGCTTGTCGGCCTAGTCACCATCGTGGCCTCTCGGCTTCACTACACGGTGGACGTCATACTCTCGTTGTTCATCACCTATGCGATGTACTCGATCTATTTCTTCCTGGTACGGATCGCCATGTTCTCCAAGTTCCACTGCGGCATAGAGTTGCTGGAGTGTAGTCACAACGATGAGTACCAGCGGATCGCCTTTACCCCAGAGATAGTCAACCGGCATCTAGTGCCCTGGATAGTATGGATGGATGGGCTTGATTTGCGGTGGGAAGAGTGGAACATATCCGAGAGCCTGCCCTTCTACCAACCCAAGAGAAACCTTCTCTACTAACGAATAGATCGCTTCAGATACCCCACTTCACAGGCCAATTTATATATATATGTATGTATAGTAACTACTTCAAATCAAAATCAAAATGTTCGCGCCAGCTTGTTTGTGTGTTCAGATATATAGCGGGGCATCCATCATAATATGGGGAAAATCAATTGATGCTTTATTATTTATATTGTGATTAAGAAAGGGCGTTGGTTGATGCTGTCGTACAGTCAATCAAGCTATTTCCTCGTCCGAGCAGTGTTCGGTGTTTTAGTACAAATGAAGAGTTCGTACAGGATTCCGCCCAATAGCGCCCCCACTATGGGACCAGCAAGCGGCACCCAAAAATAGTAGTCATGCTCAGTCCATACACCTCTCCCCCAACCAGCGATGGAGGTGAATATTCTGGGTCCTAAATCCCTGGCCGGGTTAAGCGAGTAACTAGTCAGATAGCCAGTACAAATCCCAATGGTCATCAGTAGCACTCCCAAGAAAATAGGGGCAAACTCGGCCAGATCCGCCACTTGGAATTCCTGTGAGGCAAATATTCCCATCACTAGTATCGCAGTGGACAGTAGCTCGGTGTAGAACGCATTCCCGTTTCGCAGGTATTCCTGTGGGTAGGTGGCGAAGAAACCTGCTGTCGATTTGGGTCCGGAAACTTGACGAACCCCACCGTCGAACTGGTCCAGCATGGGATAAAAGACGCTGTACACCAGACAGGCGGCCACGAATGCGCCCAGAACCTGGCTGAAGATGTAGCCAGGAACCCGACGAAGTGGGAATTTCTTGAAAGCCGCGAACGCTAGAGTGACTGCAGGATTCAAGTGAGCGCCCTAAGAGGAAAGGTCACCTTGGTCAGCATATGAACAAGCGAGATATTCAGCCTGCGCTGGAACGACTCTTACCGACACGCCTGAATTCACATAAATAGCTATACTTAAGGAGAATCCCCAACCAATGTTCACGCTTAACCAGGAGCCAGCAACTTGCGAGTAGTTTAGCAACACTTGGTTTACCACCGACAGTCCAACAAACACCAATACCAAGGTACCAAGGAATTCGGCGAGGTAAGGAGCATAATTCTGGCGGAAGCGGTAGATAATGGGGAACTTCCTTCCTTGGATGATGGCGGTCAGCGGGGTTACTTCGCTAAGAACCGTGCCATCGGACATTTCGGAGATTCGCGGGGTGTTCATTGCAATGGAGCGACTGGTTATCAAGGTCCTGGGGGTGCCATCAGATTCAGGAATCTCGATCACTTTTTCGCTAGCTTCTGATATAGTAACCATCGTCAAAATGGGATACCTTGAGGGATGCCCAACTGGTAGCAGCATCAATTTATAGGCGACTCTTCGGAACAAGGGAGAGGGGATTCAATTTGTCGGTTTCATCTCCAGCGAACTAGAATAACGACATGGCGGGAGCAACTGTGTTTGTCGTCAAAACGATTTCAGGGGGCATGGCGGTATATGGCAGAATTGCCTTTCTGTTTTGAAAATGTAAATCACGTTAGTTCGTTAAGGAGGCATGCGTGAAGTTTATCCATGTGGGTAGTCTACCCCGCGTTTGCGTGTAGTGCATTGATCGCTATGGCATAGAATGATGTTGGCTCTGGGGAAGATGAATTTCGACAACTGAGGTTCGTATTAATCTGAGTTTATTCACTCTTTTATCCAAAAAGCGGGCAATTAAACCTATGTAGGCTATAGTGAAATGTTATTCATATTCAAGCGAAGGCGCCGCTTTTTCATCAGTTTTGTTATGTGGTCCGCAATAAATGAAAAATGAGTACATGATTCCTCCCAGGGTGCCACCCACGATGGGGCCGACAATAGGCACCCAGAAATAATAGTTGTATGCTGTAAAGCTCTCCTTCCCCCATCCTGCGACCAGTAGAAATAGCCGGGGCCCAAGATCTCTGGCCGGGTTCAGCGCGTAACCGGTCAAATACCCCGTACTAATGCCAATCACCATCAATGTGAGGCCAAGGAAGATGGGGGCGAACTCAACCAAGTTGTGTCGCTTCATATCCTCCACAGCAAACACAGCCATGACCAAAACACAAGTGGACAATATCTCGGTGTACACCGCATTACCGTTGCTGAGAAAATCCAGCGGATATGTGGCAAAGAAGCCTGCGGATCCCAGGGCACCTGTGACCTGACGCACACCACCATCAAACTCATCTATTGCTGGGTAGAATATGCTGTAAACCAATGCTGCACCGGCAAAAGCGCCCAGCAGCTGAGAGATGATGTATCCGGGTACCTTTCGCAGAGGAAATCCCTTGAGGAGCCAGAGGGCCAACGTCAGGGCTGGATTCAGGTGAGCACCGGATATTCCAGCATTAGCATAAATAGCGATGCTGAAGGCAAATCCAAACCCCACATTGATGCTTAGCCACGATCCAGCAGCCCCTTTCATGTTGACATGAACCTGTGTAACGACTGACAGGCCTAGAAACACCAGAATGGCAGTGCTGAAGAATTCCGCCAGATAGCACCGATATCTTGAACGGAGCATCCCCCAGATCGGAAAATATTCTCCGTGCAGGATGGCCTTGATATCTAGATGGGCACTCTGAGCAGTGCTTGGTTGGACATATGGAGAATCCATGATGGCGAGATATCTGTTGAAAGGGTAGAAGCTAGGCTTATATATCGCCGCCCAGCGTAGAGATTCATTTGTTTATTCGGTTGAATCAGGTTTAAGGTTAATCAGGAGCGTGGAGAAGCTCATTTCGACATTCATATTTGGAAGATACTTGGACTGACTTCCATCAAAAGAGAGTCCTCCTGCATATTTCGCGAGTCAGCCGCCATTTTCGAATCCACCTTCCCATCTTTAAGCTCATCAGGGTTGCTAAATGTAGGTGGTTCCATATATGCCAAATTAGTGTCACCTAGCTAGTGTCACTTACCCCATCCTGAGATCCACGAGATTGGTGTAGATGAGTTGCTTATCAACAATCTGGAAATTGTGCTTAAATTTCCAAGCGATATGGAGTGGCACGTCTCGTTCCTGTCCATATGGCAAACAGTACACCTAGTTGTATGCAAGACTTTAGTCTGATACCTGTAGGTACCAAAACCTATCGGGTGCGGACTTCTGGCTTTGAAAGTATGTGGAATCTCCGTGATCACTAGAATATCTATTTACCCACTGCTCATTCTGGTACAACAGGCACAACGAATAGAAAGGATTCCACACCAGCGTCAGGTGAAATTGCTTATAATAAATGTGCAAACGAACAGTATTAATGCGCTCGAAATGCTACTACAGGAAAAACCATTTTGGAGGAACTTAATTTTGAAACGTCAACAGTCCAAGTGCCAAAAGCTGCTCTTGGTTTATTGATAGGTACACCATGTAGATCCCGTTCGTTTGGCACACCGTCGTAACCAGTGTCTCTAACCCGACGTAGGAAAGCGTGGTGCAAACTTGATTAAGCTCCGCAGCGAAACGGGGGCAAAGATTCTGGTGCCAAAGTTGGAGGACCCCAGCGATTTGATAAGTAGGTTATTAGATTTTGGTTGAACATCAAGGGGAGATAGTGAGGAAAGAGCTATTGACTAATGCGTGTTCTGTGCTCCAGCCATCACCGGAACTGCTGAATCGGTCACTCAGGCAAAGCAGCGCATAGAAGAAGTTGTGGAAGAGGTTTTACCCTAAACAAGCCTTCTCACCACCGTCGCACTTCTCACCCACTTTTTAAGGCCCTCAACAACTTGCCACCGACCCATTTCTTAATGTTCTCGCTGGCAGACACCTACTTCCACAAAAAGGTGAACGAGTTTTGTGATCAGGTCAAAGGCCTGAGACCCAGCGGCTTCGATCCACGGATGCTTTCTCATGTGAACTCTTTGCACATCACAATCGGAATGCTTCGCTTGAATAGCACAGAAGACGTATCAGCAGCCGGGAAATTACTGAACGAGCTACTGGCGAATGTTCATGACTGTGTACAAGCGAAGCCGCTGTTGATCAAATTAGCCGGCCTGTCTATTATGGACGAGAATACAGGTATGCCGTGGTGCCGATTTGTTTGATCTCTAACTGACATGTTTGTTCCTCAGTGAATACAAATGTGCTGTATGCACGCGTCGAGGAATCGGAGGCGGACGGAAGATTAATGGGACTAATCGGCAAGTCTACAGATCTTCTATCATTGGTTGGTTCGGGCGATAACAACCTCCCTTCCATGTAGATCTCTTGAGAATGCGATTCAAGGAGGCTGGGTATCTCCGAGACACCCACCAGACTTTCAAGGTAAGTGTGTCAGCGTCTGATGTTGCTCTTGGCTAATGCGCCAATTCCCCCAGATCCATGCCACCTTGATCAACTCTAAATACGCATCCACGGGCGAGCGCACAGCCTTCGACTCCACCTCCATCATGCGGGAGTTGGGCGAGACCAACTTTGGAACCGTCAAACTATCGGAAATCCGACTCGCCAAAAGGGCACTAGACAAGAATATGGAATACGTGTGTGAGAGCAAGATTCTTCTCCCCTAGATTCACCGTTCTCCTCGAATAATAACCATTTCTAACATCCGTCGTGTTTCTCATTAATTTATTCTTTATTTGTACTGCGTTGGGTTGAAAAGATCTATTTAGAGTGAAAGAACCAGGGACTGGCCATGTTATTAGCCACCCCACCAGGAAACCAGTCCAAGGCCATCCTCTTGTATCGAGCACTAAGCAATGGGGTTAATATTACATATGCATATACATTCATATAGCCCGTGTTAACGCTTACCAGAAGCGAGTAGGGTGGCTCTACAGGTTTGGACTCGGCTGCCTCGTTGCTCTTGAGCTTGTTCTTGGCATCTGGGATGGGTGTAGCATCAACAAACATTTCGTCGATAACACGAAGTCTGATCGTTTCGTCTATGTCCATAAAGAGCTCGTTTCCATCGAAACGCCATACCCAGACTTGCTCGTTTTGATCACTGTAAATGCTGAATTTAGCTTCCTACTCAGTAAACTTGGCCTCAGAGGTGGTATACTCACAACTCGGTACTTTCTTGCAGAAGGGCCGGAGGAATGAGGATATCGTCAAAGAAGCCGAGGGACACTAAACTCGCCAAAGTGAATACATTGCTCGAAGGTTTATCAGAGTAACTCCAGGACATCACTAACCCCGAACTCCTTCAGAACTACTGCTACGAATCTTTCCTGTGATCACTTCACCAATGAAGGGTCTAAACACAATCAATCTAAACTTGACTAGCATGGTAACCAGAATTTAGTGGGTTGCAGAGCACCGGCAGAGAGTAGAACATACCTTTGACATAGCTACAGCCATCGCTGTGATGGATAAAGCCCTCACTAGCCTCAAGAATGTCGTGCAGAGAAATGCACAGACCGACATCATGAACAACCTGCAGAAAAACAATAAGCAACCAGCCAGACCGGCCCTCCATTCCACAAAGAAAAGCAAACCTTGTTTGCGTATTTTTTGTTGATTTCGTCGGCTAAGGCATCGTTCTTACTCTTGCGAAAGTTTTGAGGAACTATTTTAACCGTATCTTTAAATACGGATAATATAAACATATCGTTGTCGAGGTGAAGACGAGCTTGCAGATTCCTTTCTCCAGGCGTACATTTGGTATGAACGAAGGAATCAAAAAAAAAAGGATTTTCGTGGTAGCCACCAATTACCGGGTGATCAATTAATTGATTAACTGCGATGTGCTTGAGCCATTTGTTCGGACCATCTGCTGAGGCATGAAATAAACAAACACCGCAACGGTGTAATGATCATGGATAAATCTAGCAAAAACAAAACAATCCTCAGGTGGCAAAGCTGAAGGCCACTATTTGCATTTGTTGGAGAAAATCCACACAAGTCGACTTGCACCAACTCCGTATATATGCTAGAGACCGATTCGACCACCCAACTCCTCACCACACTATCCGACTTCAAGTTATGTAACACAGAGTTGAACCAACAAATACGAAATCTATTGCTACTACCCTTCGCTACAGTAGCCCCAAAGCCCTCGCGTGCTCGGAAAGTAGAGAAAAAGGAGGTTGCATTTGATATTAAAGCGCACGCAGTAAAGTATGGCCCGTTTGCCATGCGGGTCATTAATCAAAACACCTCCAAGCTGAACACGATAAAGAGGAGTCAAGCCACTGATACTGAACTGGCAGAGGTTATCCAATGCCTTTTTGACAGCTCTTTCTGTGCTATAGAAGCTCTTGACAAAATGCGGGAACATTTAAACATAAAACCTTTCGAGCTCGAGAAAGCCACCTCAAATCTGATCACACTGCTGGTTGATTTCCGAAGGGTAAACTCTCCTGGCCTGTACCACCGGACCATTTAGATACTAACGATTTACCAGTTTCCACAAGGGCTGGAGGAATTGCGGGGATTTCGTGATCAGCTGTTAGCCTTCTACCAGAGCAATCCAACAACCAGGAAGCGAGCAGGAAACCCCGCCACAAGAGGAAAATCCAACGCAAATACCCGAGTACGGACAGTTAGGAGTTCGACCAGAAAGACCAAGGATTCTCCTGAACCGAGCAATGAAGCTACGATATTACAATATGCCGAATGCTTCAATTTTCCGCCGAGTGACGGGTGCAGCGATCGCGAATTGATTTTGTTAATTCTTACCTGTCAGCTGAATTTGATTCGATGTCTGTACGAAATTGACCACCTTGGCTTTGCAAAGGTATGTTGTAACCCTACATTGGTGGTAGGCCGAGCTAATGCTGATAATCCCAGGCATACTTGGAAAACTTGAGTCGGCAAGACGGAAACGCCTTTGATTGGTGCATGAAACTCAAGTCCGTGAGTCCAGAGGATACTAGCAAGCAGACTGAGCTGATGTTCCGGATACTTCAGCGAGTTGCCGCCAAAGTCAATTCGGAAAATGGTATCTGAGCTTGGCATACATCGTTGAGAATGAGTATTTATTGGGGTTTCTTAGGGCTTCTGAGCTTTAAACTTCGGTCACTGTCAATGAGATTCTTCCGCGAGTCTGGCCTATTCAATGTCAACGAGTTTTGTGATCTAGTGGTTAAAACCGCTATAACATATGAGAAGGGCGCCCTTAAAGGTAACGCAATGTTATACGCATGGGCCTGCTACGGCATGGATCTTGGCTGAACACCACTTTTCTTAGACGAATCGAAATATCAGAATCTATTGCTCTATTTCAAGCAGATGGGGAACATGCTTGACATGAATATCCGGAATAGCGAGGATGCCCCCAAGTTATCGACGTTCAGTGAATATTATGTCCATGTTGCTAAGAAGGTAGTGCTAATGTATTTATGCTGGCTTGTTTTGCATCCGGATACTCATCAACCTGCCAGCTTAACGACCTGGACAGCGTGAAAACTGCACACAAGCTGACTGGAGACTCAAATCAACCCAGTCCGACTAGTCAGGGCTCTGCTTCCGAAAACGGTCTAAAAGGTGTGACCATTAAGCTGAGTTCGGCCACTGCGATTCTGCAAACTCTCATTTCCGGTAACTGCTTCAGCTCGGCTGATTCTTCCTCGACTATCGTATCATTAACCCATCTAAACTCTAGATAACGCCAAAGAATCCGATGATCCAATCTCGTTTCTCGACAAAATCCACCATGCACTGAAAAGCGCTCTTTCGGATTTAGGCAGTGCTCCTGAAGAAAAATCCACATCCGATGTCAACGAAGTCAAACGATTTCTGCGTTCTACTGATCTGTACAGGAAGTCCCATTCAGCCTGTCTCGAGAAGCAAAAGAATGCGCCTGCCGACTCGCGTAAGTTTTGGGCTTCAATCGTCTCCAAATCTCAGGCGGTTTTGTTTGTAGCGATAGACATAGCGCATAGGGCCTGTTCTCCAGACGGCGTATATGTAAGGAGAGTCTAAGAAACTCATGTGTTGACCATGCGTATTTACAAAAATTCTAGAGCATTACCAGGATGACCCAACCTGATCTAGACAAAGTAGGTCTCAATCTTGTGGACTTGGTGGTTTTCCAAGCACGATTGACCTTTGAGAGCAGTCCGGTTGAAAACACCAGCAAGATCATGGGATTGTTAGACAAAGCAAGCCATATGGGAAACTCCACGGATTCCCGTGAAGGAGTGAAATGGGTAGCAAGTTCTTGTTACAACTTTGGGATAATGTTGTATAAACAACAAAGCTACCAGCTCGCCATCTCTTATCTCTCCAAGTCCTGTCATCTTTTGGAGCAGTTTGCTCTAGCGAAAGTCTCCAGCTTGGAGCCTCAGAGCAAAAGCGATCTTTGGATGCAGCTCAACAAACGGTATGAGGTGCTTGGAATATGTCACCAGGCTGTCGGTGACTTCAAGGTATTGCTTTACTGAACTATGTGGCATATGGCCTCTCTGCTCATTCTCGTTAATTGCAATCGTTTCCAGAGTGCCCGAGAATGCTTTGCCAAGTCGTTGGTGTACATCCCTGAGATTGATGCCAAACCATTGCAAAGTGACAAGCTGACACAGTCCCTTCTGGCCTTGATAAGTCCCGTGATCAACAGGTATATCAAAGCTAGTATTCAGGATCAAGACCAGACCTATCATCCACTTTACGAGCTTCCTCTGGTCAAATCGCTTGAGAAGTCCAATTTGGGATATGTCATGGAGAAGGAGATCTATTTCCTGGAGATATACGGAGCGCACTATCCAACTCAGAGTCCCCGACACAAGATTATCGACTATATTTTGGGCATCTATGTAGCGCCAGAATTCCCAATTAGGCGAGCGAGAGTACTGATTGAAAAGTGCAAGATTTCCAGGTTCTCTCAGATGAATCGAGAAGAGGTTTTGAAGCACTCCCAAGAAGCATTGGAGTTGCTTAAAAACGAACCAAATGGAGAAGACATCGAGCTTGACTACTTGAGGAACAACTATTTGGCGATTGCATTTTCTTGGTGCGGGATCTTGCTCGTTGAGAACGAGGAGTATGACCCTAAGCCGTTCAGAATGGCTTTGCAACTATGGAACCGACTAATGAGTGATCTCCCTTGGTATGGGAGCGGCAAAGCCACTGCTCATAGTCTCGCCAAGGCCAAAGAGGTGCTTGGTGATGTTGAAGCGCTTTACGCACACCTTTATATGCTTACAGAATATTTCGGCATTTTGGAACAGTATATATATCAGATCATGTGCTTGAGGCTGATGCTGAAGCTGAACAACATCCGCAAGAATGGCTCTGAAGCCGTGGAGGACTCGGTTAAGGCGTACATGGGTATCGGAGATTCCTATCTGCGACTAGGATATACAGGGCAATCCGGGCTTGCGTTGTCTCAAGCCAAATCCTTGATGGATTCGGGTGAGTGTTCAATGGACGTGAAGCTCTTGTGGCTCTTGAGCTACTCTCGTTATTTGTGCACCATCGGAAATGAGGAGAAATGCCTGAGTGCGTTCAACTCTGCCAGGGCCTGTGGAGAAGAATGGGTTGAGAAATCAAAAAAAGTTGGTGGAAAGCGGGTATCGAAGAAGATCCTCGGAAAAGCATACTATATTCGCTCGGTTATAATGCATCGAATGGGTTCTCTTGATTCCGCCATTGCAGATGCTACTAAAGCGCTGCAATTTTTGAGCTCTATTGCGCATAGCTACTCCAAGGCTGCGGATAAGCTTAAAAGAAATCCAGTAGATGATACAGCGACTAACGTGGATCCTAATGGCAGGAAGTCTACCGATGCTGAGCTACACGGTCTTTTGAGCGCTTCGTCTCAATGGGAGATTGTGAAGGACTTACTGGATCTCTTCAGCCATATTTCACGATTGCATGAAATGAGAGGCTCGGTTAAAGAGGCGGAGTACTTCAACCGTAGAGGTTTAGAGCTTGCGCAAGCTACTCGGAGCCATGGTGCAGTGAATATATTCCTACTTTCAGATGCTGAGCTTGCCTATCGAAAATACCTTTGGCAAGAGAGTAGAGAGGCATTGAACCAAGTTATCGAATATCAAACTCAAATGAAAAACGATGTGCTGAACCTGGATGAAGCAATGGCCTACCTGAACATAGGCGAACTCAATTTGAGGCAAGAAGAATACGAGGAGGCATTGGAATCCTTTGAGAAAGCGGAAGAAAAGATTACTGCCTCTATGGACGAAGAATTCATCAAAAACCTTGAGGAACCTTCTCTCCCGGAGTGGCAAACTCCTAGAGAGAAGCGTATGATAGACGCGTTACCCGCAGGGCTGCTCAGATCTGATCAACTGAAGAAGAGTAAAATTCAATTTGAGTGCTCTATGCTATCGCATCTTCATGGGGTGCTATCTTGTCGTTTGGGTGGACTGTTTATCAAAAACGGCGACATTGAGGAGGGGGAGAAAATTATGGAGCTGGTTGATACCAGGTATCAACTGAAGCCCGAGAGAGCTGAATTCGAGCTGAACCTAGCAAGAATCAAAATTCAAGAGGCCTTCACTCTACTTGCAAGTCACCAAACTCTACGTATGCTGCAAGATTCGGTTCTTGTGCTTCCCATGCTAGAATTCTCCTCCCAAAAAACACCCAAGAGACGCGGGCGCACAGAGACTACGGTAGCCAATATTGGGAAATTATTTGATCAAGCACAAGAGCATTTGTACAATGCCTATTGCCTGGCTTTCGACTCCGCCATCCCCAACGTTATCCATGACGTATGTTTGGCTAGAGCGGCTTTGTCCATACTGAAAGTCTACTCAAACCCATCAGTACACGCTCCTTCTTTGAATTCGACGTTGGCAAGTTCATTCTGCCTCGAAATGACGAAGGCTGTGACTGCTCGACGTGAATACCTGTCATTACTGAGAAATCGCCTTTCCCCTCAGGCCGATGTGGACGCCTATGGCTGGCCTGAAGAAGTCGTCAATTCGTATACGACCACGGACCGCAACCCGAAATCGGCCAGTGTCGAGACCGACTACAAAAGTGAGATTCTTGGCTACTATGAGCGAGAGCTTTTGATAGAGCCTGAGGAATTCCAGACAGAGATAATCAATGTTTTGCCGGATGAGTGGACTGCATGCTCAATGTCTGTTGACCTTGAGACTGATATGCTTTACATCGTCCGATATAGAGCCAATCATTCTCCTGTTATCTTGAGGTTGCCGTTAGGAAGATATTTCATGCGTGAAAGTGAAAAAGGCAGTTTTACATTTGAGGAGGCATTGGAGCAGCTTCAAGGCATCCTCCACGCAAGCAATGAAACCACCAGCAAAGACCGACGCTACGAGACACGTGAAGACAAACTTGCTTGGTGGGAGGAAAGAAAAGACTTGGACACAAAACTGAAATTGCTACTGGAGAACCTAGAAAAATACTGGCTAGGCGGCTTTAAAGTAAGCATACAATCTTTGATCTTCATTACATGTAGCAGCC